>BMAV01012111.1:0-42102 GCA_019973955.1 Trichonephila inaurata madagascariensis
TTTTGAATATTTTTACCCAATTATTAAATCTGAGATTTTATCTAAGGTTTACAAGTAGAACAACATGTAAAAATTTAATGTCAGTTTTAAATTCAATGAAAACCCGGTGGTCGAGTGGTAGCGTATCGCACTTCCACGCCACAGGTCCGGCGATTCTATTCCCGGGCTGGGCAAGGTCGACTCAGTTTTTCATCCCAACTGCAGTGGGTCGATAAATGAGTAGCAAGCTTGCTTAGGGACTTAAACACTGGGGGTCTCGCTTCAGACTGACCACCTGATCGGGACATTTGTTCATGCACCTCAGCACCCAGTGGTCACGTATACTGAGGTGGGCGCAGTAGGCCCTGGACCTCATGGACTGTTGCGCCACTGAGTTTGAGTTTTGAGTTTTTAAATTCAATGGAGAACACGTGATTGCATTTATCATGTGACCGTTATGAATTCAACCCACTCGAAACTCATTTTGTGATCGAGATGCGAATCCATTTGGTTTTAGCTTATGCACGTTTTCCTGTTGCTGAGTCTTTATATTTATAATTTTATATTTCTAAAATCATTCAGTAAGTGCTTACTTTTTAAACTTATAAAAATACATTTGTCATTAAAGTTTGGAACATAATAAACGCAAAGAGGAAAGAATGAATGTTAATGAGCTTTATGCTTAAGAATATATTCCATGTTTGTGAAAAATATATTCTACATTCCATTTTGAGGAATTAGGTAATTAATAGTAATCATCCAGCACTTTTTTTTTCTGAAAAATATTCGAATTTTAGTTTTGTAGTTTATGTTAAGACTGTCTTTGTCTTATATCAAAAAGCCTAAACAAAACTTGGATTATATTTTCAGATAGAAAAAAGAATTTCCTATAAATTTAGGCAGAGATTTCAGGTAGAATTTTGTTATTTAAATTTGTGATACTGTAATATGCCCATCCGTTTATTATACTATGTCTGTAAAACATTGAAACATTTCATTAATCCTTACCATGCCAAGAGAAAAATCTGTTTCATATTCGCTTTGTGGGGCACGAAATTTGGAACATATTTTGTTACACCTTCCCTTCATCCAAAAAAATATTAATTCAAATAAGATTACAAAATACAATGTGTTCTAATAGAAAACGAGATACTGCTGCTGTAATACTTTTCTCCCCGAAAAAGGAATCTGGAATTCAATCCTTTTGGATCCTATACTTTTAACATACGAAGAAGTTCATAAAGAAAGATAACTGTTATGTGTGTCGAGAAGCTATACAAAGAAGTATTTCCCCGATTTCAAATGCTATTAATGTATAAAAGGCTTATTTATTGAATAAAATATTTGATAGTTGAGATTAATGAAAAATATGGTATGATGTATAAATATTCTCCGGCAATACAGTGGCGTACACGAATTGCTTTTATGGGCGAGGCTATGTTCTTAAAAATCGCAGAGGAAAGTGCTGAGACTCGTATTTATTACGTCTTAAAATTAAAAATCTGTTGGTCTATGGCAGGGGTGGCCAACCCATGGCACGCGAAGACTTACTGAAAATTTTTTAAAAATTTTTTTTTAGAAAGATAATAAATAACCCTTTTTAACAATTTTATTGAAGTGGGGTTGTCTCAGACAAAATCCCTTAAAATCTGGATCAAATATGTTTATGAATAAATGTTTTCTGCTATGAACATAACGTAAATATCACTCAAAACTAGCTGCTGTGCAGCTATAATAACCTAATTTTGTAGGCATCAGTAAGAGCTAATACTAATATAAATGACTTGGTAAAAAAATTAATAATTAAAAAGCCGCTTAGGTAAATAATGAGCGTTTAATAATTATTTTGAGTTAAATGATTCAAGTTTCTCATTTTTATTTTATACTTAACCTAATTAATTTAACTTGTTAAAAATTTATTAAAATAAAAACCCAAGTTTGTACTTTCGTCTTATTTACTATATTATTTTTAAATTTCGACTACATAGATGCTTTAAAAAAAATGTGCTGTTTACGTAAAAATCCCATAATAAGCTTATAAGTAACATTTTTTTCACTTTTCCACATTTGTTGGAAAAGTTGGAAGTGGCACATTTAATCATTTTTCATTAAATAGTGGCACTCTTTCCAAAAAGGTTCACCTCCCCCCCTGGTCTAAGGGGTGAGTTATAACTCCTTAACCTCAACAGTGTGTTCACCACTAATGCAGAGACATAACCCGAGCCTTGAAGGTATATTATCCGGATGTATTACGCTCTCCTTCCATCTTTGTTGGTTGAATTTCCTAGCATAATAAGACAAAACATGAGCAGATGCAATAAAAAATTACCTATTCTGTTACTAGGGGTAATTTTATTCTTATATTTGTTAAGAATTTCTTTTAATTAGGGATTTAGAACATTAATTACATTAACAATTGTTTTTATTTGGGTTTCAGATGATTCCTTATTGCAAGATGTAATTGATTTTGAAGCAAAACTATGTTAAAAATATTTAAAAGAAAAATACTAGAAATAAAACGGATCATATAAAACACATTGAAATGTGCTTTTTAATTCATTTTTTTTCCAACGAATTGTGTTTTACTTGCATGAGTCATTACTTGACATGATTAATAGTTAGTAACTTCTAATACATAAACTGGGAAATAGATACAATTTAGTTTCAATTCTCAGCTATTCGTGTTTTTCAAATTTTTTGCAGCGCATCTTTAGAAAAAAACAATTTTAGACTTTATAAATATTTAATATTTAAACTGTAGAGAGATAAAAACGAAAAAAATATCTTATATGTATATATGACTATATGTATAAGTAAATTTCTTTTTTTCTTTCTTTCTTTTTCCATTTTAAATGGAATTTAAATAATAGAAACCAATTGCAGAATAAGAGTGAAAAAATTAATGTTGCCATTAAACGTCACAAATTTACCGACTAAAATAAAGCTATTTTCTCTTCTGTCGGTTATGAGGGCTTTGTCACTTTGAAGTTTTTTCATCGCAAAGCAACCAATTATTTTATATAAATTTTCTACTATTAGCTTTAACCTATTCGTAGAAAAAATATTTTTAGCTGATTTCCAAAGCTTTGTGTTAATAATATTTGCATTTTAGCTATTTTTGATTTTCTCTGTGAAGTAACGGATATATCCCCGTCATTCTGTCTATTCAAATATCAATAAAACAAAAAAATATTTCAACTATTCCTCGGAAAAGGTTTAAGATCTCCATATACCCTGTAAATAATATCCCACAGGGAAATCCATCTCATTTAAAGAAATACCAAAGCGCCAACAAAAACATTTCCAGAGACAGGATTTGAAGCAAGAACACAATTGCTGATGTAAACGATACCCCTTTTGTTTTCGGTTCGTAAGTCATAATTCTGCGGCAGTCGGAAAACCAGGATATCAAAAAGAAAAAGGGAAAAAAAGTTAGGGATATTTTTTTTTTATCTATCCTTTAAATTTAATTGCGATTTGCTTTTATCTAATCCAATAGAGAAACGAGTAGAAAAGATTATCTGAAACGTCAAACGCATTCAATACGAAAAGCAAAGCGCAAAGAAAAGAGCAAAAAGATCTCTGTATATACAGCATGAAACAACATATAATACCCATGAAGTACAACAACACGCTTTTAACGAATGATCATGATTCAGGCTCCACAGTGAATCATTGGAGAAGCTTTTCAACTCCTAACTTGGAAAGAATGATTTATGTAGAGACTGTAAAAGTTGTCCCCACCTCTTTCCATCTTCCTTCTTCGCCACGGTTACCATGGTTACGTCCCTCCTCCTCCCACATTGCCATTCAAGGGAAATGATTTTGAGAGAAAGACTCAGACCTAAAGACGCTGCGTTCTCAGTTTTACGGAGGACGTAGTTTGGGCTGAGAAAGGGAGAAGTAAAAAAAAATTGATGGTCAATATGCATATATCATCAAGTTACTTTTTTTATTTATTGATTTATTCTGGATTTTTCTTTGTCCTGAATCAATCAGTCACCATATTTAATAGAAATTTTAGTGCTTACTATTCTCAACGAGTTGAGATATAATCATTCTTATCATTCGCAAGAAAATATTTTGAAAATTCAGAATATAACATACAAAGTCAAAATATTTAACTTGGAAAAATATTTACGAAAGAACCAAAATATTTGCACGAAATGCAATGAAATATTTGATTCAATAATAACCACATACAACATCAAGTAATTATTTCGTTTTAATAAAGTAAATTTGATTAAAAAAAATTGATATTTCAAGGCACTAAAAATAATTCTACAAAATAGTTAAGGTAAAAACCAGTACTTTTATCGTGGAAAGGACTTTAAAAACGTATCTACAGTAAAAAATATATGTATAAGTATAGATTTCTTTTCCATTTTTAGTTATTTTCTGTATAGGTACAAGCCAACCTATATAAATACAAACGCATGTGTTATGTATTTATGAGATAATGATTAAAAGACGAACAACTGCATGATACAAACTTACAACATTATGAATAATAATTATTTAGTTTATATAATACCCCATATTACCTTTAAAAAAAAGTGGATTGCAACTAAAGAGTTTGTAACAGATAATTCTCTCAAACAATCATCTACGCATAAGCATAACCAGAGTATAGACAACTAGCCAAAAATCGAACATATGTTAACTCTTTACTTGATACTAGATTTAATTATTAACACGGTATTAATAAGTATACAAAGTTTTTTAGAAACCCTTATTAAAAATGTATATATTCTGGAGGAGGGGGTTTTTTTTTGGCACCTTTTTAAAATCATTGCATTGGTTAACTTTGCATCTCAAAAAAGGAAAAGTGCCCCTAAAATAAAAAGTAAAAATTAAAAAAAAAATAGTGACAGTTTTATTTAATTCATTGTTCTAATTTAATATCATCTACAGCTGCAAGCATATTTAAGTTCAGATTTAGTTTTATGAGACAAATGTACACCATCACACTATTCTACATTTTTTTTTTTAAATCAAGCGTGAAATGGTTTGTTGAAATTCTGTGATCACAGCTTGCAAGTTAATGTTAGCTAATCCGAATCTATATTTAATCTTGTTGATCTTCATGTAAGGAAAACTTCGCACACAAATATATGGAAAACATTTTCTCTATGTGTATTTGGTTTTCTACTGTCTTGGTGGGGTGTATGTGGCATGCGAACCACTTTTTGCCCACCCCTGTTTTAATCAAATGCTTTTAATCGAACATTTCTCTCCCCTTCTCTCTCCATTCGAGAAGCAAAATTTGAAATTTATGAAACTTTTTTTTTTAAATAAATTCAACACCGAAACTCTAAGAATGCATACTTTTCAATCTCGTGAAAGTATAACAACAAAGAAAAAGCTCCGTCTTTACATAAATACGTAATTTTTGCCTTCCAAGTTCATTCGTATGTATCATAAATAAACATAAAATAGTTTTTGTCTACATCTTAAACCGAATTTTGAAGATGTTTTTACCTGTTTTACACCATTCATCGAAAATAATGCGAATGTACTTTCATTTTAAACATAAAAGGGATAATTCTGATGTTAAATAACGGATTCTCAAAATGGTGAAATGACTTCATCGTAGATATTGTGTGTATTTTCTATTTTGGGAGCATTTTTGTTGCGTTTTTTTTTTTTATTCAGCGCGGCATTTTAATTCCTTCTATTTATTTTTTCGTAAATACACAGAAGTAGGAATCAAATGAGTAAAATTATGTTTAAAAAATTGAACATAAATGTAACCGCGTTACATCAAAGACGATATATGAATTAAAAATAATATTCTAATTAGTAATGTAAAAATTAAATGTGTTTTAAACATTTACCTAAAAAGCAAAGAAAAAAAGAGTAGTTTATGTGCCCCCTCTACCCTCAAATCCAAAACCCTTAGAACAAAATAAATGTTTTCAAATAAAGCAATAATAATTCAGTTCAATACATTATTTTAAAGGCAGAATTTGAAGGGTAAAAAGTACATGCCTGATCAAAAATAATTCGGGTCTTTTTTTTTTTAATCTAAATTAAAACGTCTGGTAATAAGAATTATATAGTTTATTAAGTAATATTTATCCGTATTTTTTATTAACATCCGCCACCCTAAGAATTTGATATATTCATATGTTACGATAGAATAAAATAGATCAGGTTATATACTATTATGTAGTATATTGGATATCATAATAAAAGAATGTTGTGGCATTTATGATTAGATGATAGTATATATTAGATAGTTATATGAATTAGATATTATTATGTAATATATATATATATATATTTGCATCTTTAAGAGTTCGTGACAGTTATTATATTATATACCTTACAAAAATTTATCAACCTTATTATATGCTATAGTATAATACATACTACTTCATCCTCATCCCTAAAAAAGGTATAATTCAGGTTGAATTAAGTGAGACTATGAAAAATTGATAACAAAACAATGAAGTGAAGCTTGTGTGCATAGAAAGAACTCGGTTTCAAGCTTCATGTACTTTTAGGCATGTACAGAGTTTTCAAGAATGTACTAAACCAAGAAGAATTTTATTTTATTTTACTTTAAGAAAAAAAACCCGCTTTTTTAAATTGTGTTCAGATTTAGAGTCGTTTTGTACTTGAATTTTGATCAATTTATGTTACATAGCATTTATACCTCAAAAGATAATTCGTAGCCGTGTACTACTGAAGCATCGTTCAAATATTTTTAATGCGAATTCTTATCATGTTAATAATGTTAATAATATCGGAGTTTCTTCATTTATTAGTACCGTGAAAACTGTGGGGTAATTTCAAATTTATACATTTCTTTCTATCAAAAAATTCAAAATGCTTGTCTTTCAATCAAAAACGAAGCAGAGGAAAATTTATTTAGCAATGCTTTGCAATGCTCACTTAATCACATTAAAATTTTTTAAATTAATTCATTCATTATGTAACTATTTGGAAAAATTCTTTCTTCGTGGTACATATGACATTAGTTACCGGACAAAGAGAAGGAGAGAGAGCAGTCTGGAAACACTCTATTGTATTATAAAATATATCGTTATATTATCTTGCCAAGGGACATTTGATGGTTAACTAGGTCTAAAATTTGTGCCTTCAAGCTCTAGTAAGAAACGTCTAGTTGATAGATTCCTTCGAATCGATTGTATAAATTTTAGTATTCGTGATCACAGTAATGATCACTGCACTCGATCAAATCTTCTGTGCACAATTTGGATCTATTATCTACCAAATTTTCAATCCTTACTTCCTTGTTATTAATGGTAAGGTTTATCAAGTGAAAATTCCTATTATTATATTTAGGGTACGATCAAGACTGTCATGCTTCGATTAATATTTTTTTATAATATTTAAATAAAGTTTTACACAAAGTATAATTTTCCATTCCTTCCAAAACTGGGAACTATGGAAAATATTTTTTATTTCTATGTCTCAATGCAAGAACAACCATTGTCAAAATATCATAATGTTGGGAATTATATTTTCAAGCGTTTACACTAATAATTAAAATTGACTTTGGCTTAAACTTGACATAAAAAAGGCATTTCAACACTTTTTATTGGCCCTTAAACATGTCACAAAATACGAAATGACTTTTGTCATTTCTGTCGGGGGGTGGGGGTATGTGTATCTTTTGCTCACATTCAAGAGTGCTCCTTAACTCATGTATAGAAATAACCAAACTTTGCAGGAATTCACTCAAAGGAGAGTTTTCCCATGCGGCATTTTTACCAATGAATTAGACTCTTACTGTTTTAGAACTAATTTTAATATTTTCTCCGATTCTCAAAGCACTTTGTCAATGGAAATAATTTAATACAGAAATCTTAAGCCTGTTAAAGGCTTAATAATAGTGGCCAATAAAACAGATTTTTTTTTAAATAAATAATTCAAAGAAGAGAAAGGAAAACAATAATTTTTAGTAGATATAAATATTTTAAATATTTTTTAATGGTTTTATGTTGCTTGAAGAGTTGGAATATTTGCATCCATCTTTGCAAAGAGCCGTGCGCTGACCTTTGTCCTAATGAATAGTTCCAATCCCTTAGTGATTGCAGTGAGTTTGGTCTCTCTTGAGAGCATATACGTAATTGTCTCTATTCTCCCTTTGTTAAAAATTTACTTGGCATGCATTGAAATGTAAATTTCTGTACAATAACAGTTTATAAATTAATAAAAAATGGTACAATACAAAATTAGGTGATGATATAATCTGTTGCAAAGTCACAAGCTTTATCTTTCGAATGTATCTCTCAACAAAACATTATAATAATATTGAAAAGACTTGCACCCACAATAGGATTCATCGTATGAATCATTAAGTAAAAAGGCCTCCACAACCACAATGCGCGAGTGTCCACGGACCCTTTCTACCTTTTGGTTGGAAAAATCGATATTTCCTGCCCATGTCCAGGTAATGGCGGTGGCACAATGGGCGCCTTTGACCTTACCTTCATCAACGAGTGCGTGGGAAAAGGTCTATTCACAATCCAAAGCCTCAATAGTCCCCTCGACTTCTATCATTGCCGGATCAATTTCATCCAGATTGAAAAGCAGTGACCGTTCATCATTTCATGTTGTGTAATTGAACAATACCTTTTCTATAAGTGACTCCCGCATTTTGCCTACCGCACGCGTGCCGTATTCATTAAGGCATGGGCTTGAGAACTAGTACTTTTCCATTTTGAAGTGCACATTGCTGTGAAACGGTCCATGCGGGGATATAATTATGATTATTTTTTTTTAAGTTGAGGTTTAATTTTGAATTGGAATGAAAGGTTAGAAATAAATAGGAAACTTTAGTAGATAGTAGTTAGTTAGAAATAAATGGAAACACTTTCGTATTTTGCGCTTTTCAGGATTTTCTCTAATACTAGATATCCCAGTCAGGCCAATTTTTATTTTCCAGGGAAGATATCAAGATGGTCATTTTTTATAAGTATACATTTGAACTATACCTTTTTTAATTACCGTAAAATCCAGCGTATAACGCGCACCGCCGTATAACGCGCACTTATACTTTCAAGCTGAAATTTTTATTTTTTAGGTATATTCGCCGTATAACGCACGCACCCTCTATTTTACGAAGAAACCTGAAATGTAAATGCTCAATATTCTAACGTTTTGAAGTAATTTATTCGAGGTTATATTTCAAGCTTTAGAAAAAATAGTATATTTCTAGAACAACCCTTAAAGTTCATAAGGAATGTCATTTCTTTTAAATAAACAGTATTTCGATATGTATAGAAGATAAATTTTTTATATACTTATCTTTTTATTTTATTTTTAAAGATCTCATTTTTATATCCGGCGTATAATACGCACCCGTAAATTTCGATTTTATTTTTTGTGTTAAAAGTGCGCGTTATACTCGGATTTTACGGTAGCGATTGCAACGCGTATTTTTGTGTGTAAGGTCTTATAATTTGCAGTACATACGGATTCAAAAGTCTTTCCTCTTTATAAAATTTTTGAATATATATATTTAAATTAAGCGAAATGTTCCATGAATGGTATTAGTTTTTTGTTTTTATTCTTAATTTTTTGTAAACTAAAACTAATATATACTCTGTATATTTCTAAATATAAGCCGAAAATATTTATTTTCTACAAAAAATTACCCACGATTCGGAATCCCTGAATTTTCAAACATGTCACGATGAGAGCGAAAATGCTGATAAGTAGAATAAAACTGGCGGAATGTTTTCCAATTAAATTGCTCTAAATAAAACACGCTAATGTCAATAGTTTTACTTCTGGTAACCCTAACTGAAAATAATGCATTTTTTTTCATTCAATTGTTATCATGTACAATATCTGGGTGATTCATGCTTTCTGCGCTATTTATTGCTTGCTTGGAAAATGAGTTAAGATAAATTAGTATATTGTAAGTAATCGTCGACCTATGTTTCATATTCTGGAGTTAAGATTTGCTGCATGATGGAATATGCATTCATGCATCTTTATGAGTAAATGTGAATTTTAAGAACTATTTGGAAACTTGGATTCTAACATTGACTTTGAAGAATTTATGAGACTATTTTTTTCTTCTTTTAAAATAAAAAATTCCATTCAAAACACTCCAAAAGTAAAAAGATTAATATCACTTGCGCATTAAACAAAATAGTTTTTAAGAAAAAATTTCTAAGAAAAACCCCATTTTTTTCTGAATTGCGTTTTTTTAGATTAGTGGATGGATATGTAAGCCAACCTTCAAATTTTCACTTTAAAAAGATACCAAAAATTCTCGGCTTATACATGGAAATATAAAGTATGTATAATTTGAATCCCCTCACTATGTGGTTAATAGATTAACTACTAAAAAATGGAACTGAAAGTGATATAATGGACTCTAGCTAAATTGGTTATGCATTACAAGTAATCATGGTGGAATAACTAAGACCAATTCAATGTATAATACAGATGAATAAATTGTACACAGTTGCTCATATTAACAATTCAACAGCTTTTGTGTTATATATTACATCACACATTATTTCTCAATCACCAGTATTTACCTTAATTCGTATATCTCTAAGTTCTTAATCATTAGTTCGCGTAATAAATATTTTCATTGAATATATTTTAATTGTTAAAAACTAACGAATATGTTAACTACATAATATAGAGCATCAGTACAAATCAATAATTTTAGTTTCATAACCGAGTACAGAGTGACCTTCAAAAAATGTCTTTTGAACAATTTTCTTTTGCTTTAAATCAGGGGTGGGCAAATAGCGACCAAAGGGGGCTAAAACCACAATTATGTGGCCCGCAAAGAGTTTTTGCGACCTGCGAAGACAATCAGAAAAAGAAACATAGGAAAAAACATTTTCTCTATTTTTGGGGGATTGACATATATTTGTGAGCAAAGTTTTCCTTGCATAAATAAATATAGGGGCAAATTGGATGACGTTATCATATAGGCTGAGGTGAGAGAGTTTCAACAGGCTATCCTGATTTTAAAAAAATGTAAAAAAGGAGTGATAGGGTACATCATTTATCTCATTTTATTGGACAATTTATACCCTTTCTGAGATGCATTTTGTAAGGTGCCCCGTATCTTCTGCTTCCACAACGTGGTCCCGAGCCAAAACAATTGTCCATCGCTGCTTTAAATAGTGGTTTCATTACAAATGTGTGTAACAATATTCACATGTGCAATTAAATACTTTTCAATTAAAAAGAAACAAGTTTACTATTTTTATCTTCTTTTTTATCTTGATTTCCTATTGTCTTAGAAATACTTAAGTAAAAAATCCGTATAATAATTATGTAAATAATCTGTAATAAAAATCCATAATAACTTTTATGGAATTTTCATTAAGTATTTCTGAATAGTTCTTCATTCATCTGAGTAATTTTCAGCAATTCTGAGCTAAATCGATCAAAGCACTTATTCCAGAAGTATTAATTTGTTAAAAAGGGGAGGATTATGAAAGTTTGATATTTTAAAAATTTATTTCTAGTAAAACGTCGATTTTCTATTTGTAGTGCGAGAAAAAAGCCACTTATCTTTATTTAAAGATAAAATATCAATAAAAGAGATATATGAGATTATTGCAGGTGTATAAATTGTTAAAAGATTTTCTTAAAAAATAAGAAAGACCGTTTAAGTTTGATACCCCCATGAAATTATTTTTAACTATGCATCGTAAGTAAATAATTAATGGAATCACATTATCTCATAGAAATATGTTCTTTTAATTCACAATATTTTCCTTCCTTGTGATATTTTTTCAAAATAAAGTCTTAATAATAATAACAATATTAATTTTGATTAATCAACGAAAAGAATAAAAAAATAAGTCTAAATTTAGCATTAAAATCTAAAACTCGTTTCTTAAGGTTTGAAAAATTAATTAGCCAATATTTTTTTCTGAAATTAGACAGCTTCAATCGAGTTCTAATAAAAATATCGATGCAAACAGTATCTATACTCAAAATAGTCAAATGAAAACGCACAAAAAATTGTATTTTTTTTTAAATACAAGTAAAGCTTTTCTTCATAAATTTGATGAGTTATTTTCCTCTTTTTCTTTAAAATGAAATTCTTTCTTTTTATTATAATTAAAAACAATTAAAAAATTTCCTTGCACAACAAAGTATCACACGGGGTTCACAGAAGTAAGTATTAATCACACATTACAAAGGAATGAAGGGGAAAAATCCTTTGAAGTAAGCAAGCATGAAAATAATTTGAAAAATTTCGTGCTGAAATATTCAAAAAGCTGATAGTCAATAGCTTATTGTCTTAGATGTAATTTTTATTTGATAATTATTAATTATTTCTTAAAATTTATATTGAATATTAGCATTTAAGAGTAAATTGCTTTTAAATGTATTAAATTACATCACATAAATTATTTCTTAATTACCAGTGTTCATTGTAATATGTATAATATGTCCCAAACATGAGTTATTAGTTATTATTTTGCATAAAAAGTATTTCCATTTCATATATTTTAAATTTCAAAAGCTAATAGACATGTTTAAATATATTATATATTTAACATATTAAATGGATTAAATTAAAAGTAAGTTTTTAAAAAATATATACAAGCGTTAGTAAAATTTTATGTATAAAACTTAATTTTTCAAGTTACATATTATTCAATCTTTACTATTAGTTCACACTCTCCTATTATAATATATATATATTATATATATATATATATATATATATATATATATATATATATATATATATATATATATATCTTGTTCAAATTTTCATTTATTAATAAAATACTTTTTGTTCATCCATTCAAGTTCAAATAAGTTTTTTAAAACTTATAGTGGGTGACATTTGATGTTAATACAGATTTTTTACTTATTAATTCATTAATTTAATTTATTTAATGAATAAATAGTAACAAACAAAAAATAATAGTCCAACACTATGTATAAAAAGGAAAATTCTTTTGGTGTGTCCCTGTATCTCAATGGATAGCGCGTTTGGACTTCTTATCCAAAGTCGTGGGTTCGAATCTCACCTGGGATGGCCTAATTTCTGAGAATGTGATTTCTTTTTACTAAACTATTTTATTGGAATAATTAAATTTAATTAATTAATAAATAGTAACAAACAAAAACAATAGTGCAACATCCTATATCAGAAAGGAAAATGGAAAATTACAAGGAGAATCGCTTTCTATTTTATCACTTAATATTGTGATTCGGCCTATATATATATACATATTTATATTGATAGTAATTATTTAATAAAAAGAAACTAAAATAAAATTTTTCTTTGTTGACCTTGACTTAATTTTTTTTATATTACTTGTTTTAATATAATATCAAAATAGTAAACTTTAAAAAGATCCCTTACCTAAAGAACGAAAGATTTGTTATTGTTTTTTAAGACAATTAATTCATCATAAAATCAAAACGCTATGCTGCAAACATGTGCAGACTAGATCAGTTTAATGGATATCTTCATTTTGAAACCATAAACCTCTATTAAACGACCAACCATACAAAGCAGAATGCGATTCCCTCAAGAACCATTGTTAATTCTTCATATATTAGATGACTGATCTTTTTTAAAAGAATGAAAAAGGTATCGATTGTAAGAGTCACGTGTCTATTCCGATTGCGTATATACTCATGAACTATCCACTACTCCCCCCACTGAAAACTGCCCTGCAAAAGTGGCCCTTTGCTTTATACCCGAGTAGGGATCTCCCACCGTGAGAAACGATACGAGAGGGGATCTTGTCAGTTTTCAAGCGGGTGGGCCTATTACCCTACCCAAGCTCTCGAATTCCCGAGTGCTGTATCGTTTGTTGTGGGTATAACCCGAAAATATTCGAATGTCGAATACTTTCGGCGCGTGCAGAATTCTAAAGCCGTAAATGAACCTTCATCTCAACAAAGGCACTTACTGTATAGACGAGAGTCTCAGTGGGAGATGCACGTGCCGCGAAGCCGACGGCTCCTGGCGGGGGTTTCCGCCTCGGCGAACGCCCGTATAGGTTACGGCGACACACGGCCGTCGTTGTGCGGCGAGCGGCCGCGCAGGAAACATTTAGACGGCCCGCCGTACGCCCTCTCTGGCGGGGGCTGCGCGGGTAACGGGCGGCGAAATGGGCGGGACTTGTACCGGCCACCTGTTTGGCGTGGTTAGGACTGGTATGATTTTACATGCATCATTTCTTCCATCCTTCCGGCGGTGTATGTTTAATTATTCATTGTATTTCAGCAGCACTGTGCTTTGGTAACACAAGCTTCTCAAGTTAACTGTCAGTTTTGCGGCTTTTATTGCCTCAATCCTTCCTATAAACAGTGCGGCAATTGAGTTAGCGATAGGTGTCTATGTAATGCACATCGTAACCTTGTGCGTGTTTATGAGGGAGGAGGGCGAATATTTCTCTATAATGCCTTTTAAATATTAGTATTGGCATGTTATCATCTGGTAGGTGAAGCATCGAGTTAATGATCTAAGCTATCTAAATGAAAGATTACCAAAAATAAAATCAACGCCTAGATGCTGTAATCGATAGCACGTCTAATTATACATACAGAGATGGTAACTAGAATATGTAATAAATATTTTCAGGTATGCATGTCAGTATTCTAACTTTTTCGTCCTAGTGAGATATATATCATTATACGATTTAATGAGCATTGTATTTTCTCACATTTAAAATCTTTATAGTTATGTGGGATTAAGAAATATTAGTTTTTTTCATGAAGAAACTAAAACTTGTTTGTTTCCATACTGTCAAACGTACTATAATTGAAACTTATATATAATAAAAATAAAAACAAATGATTGTAACAACATATTCATTTAAAGTTACTTTTCTTCTCAATTTTTGATAAAGTTCATTAATATTGAAGAAATTTAACTATATTTGATAGAACTTTAAATAAATTCTATCGTAAAAAAGCTTTTATAATGTTTTAATATCAGTTTTCCTAGTGTTTTTTTTACAAGTATTTTTTTCCATATAAATCTTTTATTCCATATAATAAGTACTTTAAAAGAATGTTTAAGTTCTTCAAGCCATTGATTGCTGATTTGAAGAATCTCCTCCCACTCCTTTCCCTCCTCCCAAATGATTTATTTTAAGATTATTTGAAAAAAAAATCAGTTTTTCTCTCTTTTTAAATAAAGAATTAAATTTGATCTTAAAAGTAGCTAAAATAAAGCGCAAATTCTTAATTTATTAATATATAAATGAAAAAGTTCTTTTTTTTTAAACTCCTGCAACTTTTTCTTAAGAATTATTAAGTTGGTTATAAAAATACCAGATAGAAGGACTTCTAGGATGATAAAAATTATTAATATCTTTTACAGCAATATTCTAAATTTGATAATGTTATTTTTTTTCTTTTATATCAACCGAACATAGAAACTATACTTTCCTAAATCGAAAAAAAATTAAATTTTTAGAATTTTTTACATTATTGTTGTATTATATGGAAACGTGTTCGATGTTTTATTTGATTCTAAGGTAAGTCTTTTTCATCTCTCTCTCTCTGCCTTCATTAAATTATTCTTTGTTTTATTTTTACTCTATATATCTTCTGGTAAGATTACAAAATTTACTTCAGTATTAATATAAGTACTTAAAAACAGCACTTTTGTTACATAACAGTTATTAAAAACTAGTTATTTAAAACTAATAACTAGTTATTTAAAACAAAAAAAAGCTAAATAATTTTATTTCCTATACCGTATATGAAACAGAAATATACTACGCGTGTAGGAGTTTACACAAAATAAATCCGATGTTGATAAAGTTGATATCCAAACGGATTCAAATAACGAATAACTTTTCTCTGCAAAAAGAAAATAACACTTTATAAAATCCATTTTCAGCTTGAATTTACAAAACAAATTTATTTTTAATGCTATATTCGCTAGACACAAGAAAAACCTTAACCACAAATTTGGAAAACATTTTCACAAAGAAAAATATCTCAAATTTCATGCGAATTCATAACATTCGTTCATTTTCCTATAGTACAAATTCTTTAATATTTATATACCTTCCATAAATAAGAACCTTCTATAAAATAGGAAATGTTATAGTACTATGGCATAAGAAGCAAAATATAGAGCATACGTTGTACCGAGACCAGTGTGTATAAAAATGAATACTGTAGAGTCGCGAAAACTCGGACTAATTAGGATCGACGGGTAGCCGAGTTTTTTGGGTGGGGTTAAAAAAGAGTTAAGAGTGTTTCTTCAGACAATATTGTATTGCTCTTTAAGGCATCCGACTACGTTCAGAACAGTGATTTTGAAAAAGCGCAGAAATGAAAAAGTTTGATGACATTTAGTATCACTTAGATTAGAAAATGTATATAAAATTGTTTTAAGAATAGTATTACAATAAAAATTTATTTAAGTACAATATTTTGACAAAAAATGAACATAGAATGTCCCATTTTCAAAATATTCTCCTTTTGTGAAAAATGCTTCTATTGTAATAATATTTTGCCTGTATATCGCTCAGACCTCTGTACAGAGGCTCAACTAGTATTTTTGAAATATGTATCTTAGAAATTGGTTTATTCATATTTTATGACAACAGAGGGGAGCAATTTAAAAAAATAGGCAAATAATTATTTTAA
Organism: Trichonephila inaurata madagascariensis; assembly: GCA_019973955.1. Classification (NCBI taxonomy): domain Eukaryota; kingdom Metazoa; phylum Arthropoda; class Arachnida; order Araneae; family Nephilidae; genus Trichonephila; species Trichonephila inaurata. The sequence goes on from BMAV01012111.1 coordinate 16,582, forward strand.
TTGGTGGTAACTCTGAAAATAATGTGAATTTTTCAAAAATTCTAGTTGCAAAATATTATTATAATAGAAGCATTTTTCACAAAAGGAGAACATTTTGAAAAAAGGTTATTCTTTTGCCAAAATATTGTATTTAAATAATTTTGTTTGTCAAAATGTCCTTAAAACAATTTTATACACGTATTCTAATCTAAGTGACACTAAATATCATGAAAATTATCCATTTATGCGCTTTTGCAAAATCACAGTTCCGAACGTTGTCGGATACCTTAAATTTTTTTTTTTGGAATACAACAGAAAATAAACTGCCTAAGTAAAAGTACGCATTTTATGAAGGCATAAAGCAGCGTTTCTCAAACTGAGGCGCGCCCCTGGGGGGGGCGTGATAATCCTACCAGGGGGTGCGAGCACATCGAGAAGTCGAATATAAAAAAATTATTAATTTACTGAAAGGAAGCCAAAGAAAATACATTCTGATATAATAAATAAAACACACATTTACACCGATATAAAATATTTATATAAATATATCAGTACTGCATAATGTATTTCATCATTAATTCATCTATACTCAGTGTTAATGAGTTAAGTAAATATAAGTTAATTTACCCGTGGGCTTATCATATACAAAATTTAATACTTATCTTAATAATTTGTATGGTTTATAATGAAAGTGGTATTGTAGCTTTAGCATCAAAGTAAATTATTATTGAATTCAATTCACTATTATTGTAAGGAGGAGGGCGCGATGAAAATAACGATTGAAAATTGGGTCGCAAACATTGAAAGTTTGAGAAGCACTGGCATAAAGTATTTACTACAGGAAAATGAAAATTAATGAAGACTTTTTAGTATACAGTAATTTATCTGATCAAATAGATCTCAGAAAAATACTTCATGAAGACATACAGCTGTCTCTAATGAAAATTAAAGAGACAACTTTGCCAAAACGGAACACTTTAGGCAACATCTACTACTGGTTAATTGAACAGGTCTGCACACTGCACGTGGGGGTTTTCCGACCTACAATGGTGTGGCCGAGTTATCCGAACTGCCGGGTTATGGAGTGCAGAGTTTTGCAGTATAACAAGCAACACATAAAAGAAAATTTTTACTCCAACAGAGTCAATAAAGTAAAGTTTTATTATAGTTATATTTCAATTCCTACTATTAACTCACACTCTCTATATATTTATTTATCTTGGTGGAATTTTCAATCGTTAATAAAATACAATTTAAAGAGCTCAATTGAACTGAAATTTTATATACATGAAAATTTTGGATGACAATATAGTAATTTAATTATAATTAATAAAAATTAATTGATTAAAACTAGAAGAATTACAAATACAGCCACGGTGGCATCCTTTTTGGCGACTTAGCGATCAAGACTTTAAAAGATTTTTTTTCTCAAGTTTTAAAGCATTCAGTTGAACTGAAATTTTATATACGCGATTGTTTTGGATGACAATATGATATTAATATAATATTTATATTTATATTTGTAACTATTTAATAAAGAGGATCTAAAATAAAAAAAATTTTGTTTATCTGAGTAGGTATTGACTTAATTTTTTTTATATTACTTGTTTATAAAATAATTGCAATTAATGTAAATATTTATATACATATGATAGAATCACAATATTAAGTAACAAAATAGAAAGCGGTTTCCCTTGCAATTTTCCATTTTCCTTTCTATATAGGGTATTGGACTATTATTTTTGTTTGTTACTATTTATTCATTAAGTAAATTTAATTATTCCATAAAATAGTATAATAAGAAGAAATTAGGCCATCCCAGATGGAATTCGAACTCACGAAATTTGGATTAGAAATCCAACTACCCATCGCACTACAGGGACAAAACGAGCAATTTTCCTTTTTATTTATGGTGTTGCGCTGTTATTTTTGTTTTGTTACTAATTATTCATTAATTAATGAATTAATATTTGAAAAAATCTGTATTAACATCAAGTGCCATCCACTACAAGTTTTAAAAAATGTATTTGAACTTGAGTGGGTGAATAAAAAGTATTTTATTAGCGATTGAAAATTTGAGCAAGTATTTATATATATATATAATGGGAGAGTGGGAACTAATAGTAGGAATTTTGAAAAATATTCCAATTTTTGAATCTGATTCTTTAACAATGCTCGAAAGCACATGTAATACAAATAAATATCACCTCCTCAAATCCATTTTAGCATGGCTTATAAACGATTATTTGCCTTGTAACAATAAATTACTTCTCATTCAATAATACAGTCTTAATGATCCAACATGATGATCTTCATCAAAGAACATATATTTTTAGAACCCTTACAACATTGTTTGCAAAACAAAGCCCTAGTTAATATTTTAAACTAACTAAAGTGTCCTAGGAGATAGAAGCGCAATACATTGCAACGTATTCTACTAAATCGCATTACAACACTTTTAATCTGTCAAATGCTTATGAATCTCGCTTTAAGTGATTTTTTTATTTCTCTCTTTCCTCCATCTGTTCGCAATTAAAACGGAACAAAAAGGAAAACCCTTGTCATTGGAGGATCAAGACATAAACCAAATTGGATTCGTTAATTGTGGCATTATTTTAAGTCAAATTACGAACGACGAAGATTACAGGGATTCTCTTTCCCCTGCCGCCACGTCAAATTAAACGTACTTTCTTAAGCCCACCCCCACTGGGAAACAATTGCAGCAGAAAAGAGAATATTTCACAGTTTGCTCCTGAGCAGATGTTTTCACTGCATGACAGATTATGTCGGCAAACGTTCAACTTATGCATTATTAATCGATATTTAATGGGAAGGTTTGTTTTAATGTCTCTCGACACAGAAGGCCACAAAACCACCGACAGATTTTCGGATATATCTCCGTCCAGATTTAAAAGGTAAGGATGAAAATTCTAAGTCTGATGCTAAAGCATTTAGAAGAAAAGAGGTTTAGTCGTTCTGTTAAAGCTGCGGATACATTTCCCAGTTTTCCCAAATGGACTCTTATTTTTAAATTTAATTGAATATGGTTATTATTTTTCTGGAATGAAGATCATTTTGTTAACTTAATCCTTTAAAATGCTTTTATCAAAAAAAATAGTGAGAGGAGGAATTTTTAACCTTTTACTGTTTCATTTTGATATCTCTCTGCTTAATCTGTCTATACATAGTGTTAAAGAATAGGAACTGAATTTGGAAATTTTTCTTCGAATTAAATTAAATTTTGACTGCGCTATACTGTGTGAGAAAAGTAGTACATGTTAGGAAAACAATTGTTCAACTCCTTGCCAACTAATGGCTGCACGAGTCAAGTGAATTTAATAAACAAGGGGAAAAAAATGTAAAATTTTTAGAACATTATACTTTGAAAGTAATTAATTTTTAGGATGAATTTCATAATTTTATATTGATGCATTTGTAATTTACTATTTTTTGTGTTTTATGTAAGCCAACTGTATTTATTTTTATACTTGTAAATCTGAAAACAATTTCTTTGTAACCTTCTCCACATTTTAGCGGATTGGCAACAATCTGTTTTCTAGTATCAGACTAGTTGCAACATTTTGATGTTTGCGGCAGTTAAGCCTAATAAAATAAAAGTGTTCTTCGAATTTTGAAGCTATTTTCCATACTTAAAAGGTTGTTTTCGGTAAAAGTACGAGAGCTTGAACAAAACGCGAAGCACATTTTCAGACAGAAAAATGCCTCAATTTCCATGGAAATTTGTAGAATTATAGCTCGTACCTCTGTTAACAATATAGTGTTTTTAAAAATTTCAAAATATTCCATGACTACTTTCTTTTTCATTTTAATACGGGAAGGCATAGCCCATTTAACATTACGGTGTACTAGAAAAAACGCGAAACACATTTCACACCAGAAAAAATGAATCAACTCTGCTAAAAAAAGGAAGTATGATAAAAAAAATACTGCTTTCTAAAGGATAGTGAAGCTAGAATATCATATTAATTTTTCATTTCTTTTATATCTAAAAAAACGTTCCAAATTCGGGTCCTATTCTTAACATTAACCGAAAACAGCCTTAATGTTATAGAATCAATCATACATAACATACATTTCGCAACATTTTTTGTGTTTAAAATTAAATTATCTAATTCATTTTTTCCTACTACAAAATGTAATCGGTATATAGTCTTTATGCCGTATTATTAGACGGTTTTACATTTTACACAGTGAAAGACTGATATACTTATAAAATTTTTCTCTATATTAAAGACGTTGTATTATAAACGACGTAGAAAGGAGCCATAAAACACGAACTTAATACTAAAGTTGGAATACTTTTCCCTCCGGGATTCGGGTTCTTAAAAATCAGGCAAAGATAGTTTAAAATGCAAGATTTAAATTAAATTTTTTTTAAATTTAAAAAAAATGGTTTTAATCTTACAATTTTTATTTTAACTAACGAGCAATAAGCAGAATATTTTGTACGTATTTTTTTCTTATTCATTTATATTCAAATCCGACCATTTACATGCTATGTGTTTCTAAACTTTGAAGATATTGTATCATGAATCGATAAATAAATTTATAAATGAATAAATCATATAAGCTTATCTGATAAAATATAATAGATAAATCAAAATAATATAAATTATATAAATTTATATGAAAAATAAATCATATGAAGCTCTATCGTTAGAGTACGACATTGTTAATTTGAAGTAATTGGGGCTCCACGTCGTCCATATAAATTAATAAGTTATAATTTAATTAATTAACCTGTAAAGAGAGCTAAAATATATAATTATAAAAAACAAAACATTCATTTTGAAATAAGACAAAGGAAGATGGTAAATAATTGCTTAAGAGAGAATTAAAATCGATATTACTTGCTCGATATTTATTATACCGAAAAAAAAGTATTTGGAACATTACGTGCGGTTTCTGTCTTTTTGCGGTTAAAAAAAATTCTTTAACTCTCCGAATTAATAAGGGTTATTTTTCTGTTTAAAAGGTAATTTCGAGTTTTCGTTCAATTATTAAGCAAAAATAGCTTTTTAATTTTGTTAAAAACGCATCAAAATTTGATACTCTGTAAAGTATGAAAATTGTTTTCTCATAATAATATTCGCAAGCAAATTTTTAAAAAAAATCAGACTTTCATTCTAAAGTTTTCATGTAACATTTTGTTTTCGTAATTCTGTAAACAGATTTCTGTTTTCCCAAACAAGAAAATCATTCCTAAATGCCAGAGACAATGTGAGGAATACTGAAAAACTACCCTGGTTTTAACCTTTTGACTACTTTTGTTTTAATTTATTCTAAATTTTGAACGAAGAAATCTGAAATATATAAATATATGCAGATACATAGGGATATAGATATATGTATAATTTCAATTGTTCATAAGTTTTCATACAGCTTTAAGTCTTACGAAACAAATTTTGAATGTAATTACGTGATTACATACGCAGAGAATAAATATATTTTAAAATATCACACATATATATATCTAACTCAATATAAAAATAATGTAAAACATTTCGTACAAAAAGCATGCAATAAAATATTACATACAGAATGAAACGCGCTAATGTACAATTGACTAATGTACAATTTTGATTAAAACTAAATCTTAAGGATCCAGAATACAAAATTAGACTTCAGTGGAAAAAATCTTTCGACAATTTTGTGTAGGGAAAGTAAATATAAATCTTTCAATTTTAATATATATTAAAAAATTTATTGCATCATATAAAAATAATAAGAAAATAATGTGATTTTATACTTTTTCTTATCCTTCACGCTAGTTTTCAATTCCTAATATTACTTCACACTCTCTCTATATATGTTTTGTTCAAATTTTCAATCGTTAATAAAATACATTTTTTAAAGAGCTCAGTTGAGCTGAAATTTTATATACACGATTATTTTGAATGACAATACTGTAATTTAATTATGATTAATAAAAATTAATCGATGAAAACTAATTATTCAAAGAATTACAGATACAGCCACGTTGGCATCATTTTTGGTGACTTAGTGAGCATTTTGGTGACGTGTCAAAAAACTTTAAAAGGTTTTTTTTATCTCATTTTAAAGCGCTCATTTGAGCGAAAATTTTCTGCACACTATTGCTTTGGGTGACAATACGATAATTTAATTAATTAAATACGATAATTATTAAAATTAATTGACTGAAACTAATTATTTACAGAATTACAGATATAGCCATTTTGGTTTCATTTTTAGCGACTTGATTCAAAACTTTGAAATATTTTTTTCCTCACGTTTTAAAGCATTCAGTTGAACTGACAATTTATATACACGATTGTTTTGGATGACAATACGATACTGTAATAATAATTAATAAAAATTAATTGCCATTTAATATTGTAATTATGCCATATGTATATACATATTTATAATAATAGTAATTATTTAATAAAAAGTAAGTATGAAATAAAAAATTTTCTTTGTTGACCTAAATGGAAATTGGCTTAATTTTTTTTTATATTACTTGCTTTTAACACAAACAGGGTTAAAATTTCTACATTGATATAAAAAAAAAATTGTGTCCCTTAGAAATAAATATGTAGTGAATCTTCAACTAATTATGTTGTTGTTCACTTTCGAGGAGAATTTATCACAACTATAATCTGTACAACAAACATAACACAAAACAACACTGGGTATGAATTAGACTAAATTAATCCATAAGGCGTAATGTCTTAGAAAATATAAATAAACAATCGCATATCATTTACAAATACCCTTTTCTAAAGTACTATTTAAATATCAAAACCAATCAAGAGACATACCAACGACAAATTAAAATTGCATTTCCCTTCAATCTCATGTCTATTGACTTGGATCAGCTTTCCTCTCTCGGATGTTATTGTTGCAGTTTCAAAAATTGAATTTTTACCTGTCAGCACAGTTACATCTGTGTGAGTGGCAGTGCGATTTCACATAATAAGATTTCTTCTCGCTTTAAACGCGTTGACGTCTCTTGCTGCCGTTTAATAAATATTTCAGTTTATTTTGAATTTAACCGAAATTTGGTTAGACAGTATTGACCTGAAAATATATCAATCGGTGAAATTAGATAAAAGTGGAAGTGAGAGAGAGAGAAGAGCTCTCCTAATACCTGAGAAGTTCGATAAAGTGTTTTCGTGTTTATATATTTCCCCGGGAGGAATACAATTCTTTCAGATTTATTTGTCTGGTTTTATTTTAAGCAAAATGCTTCTTATTTCACTCTGGTATCTTTATTTAATACTAACAAGTGACTTCCGCAAAGTTGTTTTATCGTTTTATAATTGTTTACAGTCTAATTTTTCTGATGCAATTTTTTTGTTGTTTCGTATTTTCTTGATTTGAAGTTTCAGGATTTCATTTAACGACATCGAAGATTCTGCTAAGGTGGTCAAATTTTAGTTTGGGCAATACCTTACCTATCATCATAAATCTTTTGTCATCGATAAATTGGTGATCTTGAAGGTGAACTTCGATCCCATGTAGTCCGAAATTGATGCTGTACCTATGTTACAGTTTTTTATTTGATACGCCACGCAACAAATTACGTTTTCTTTTGCGGTGAAGCCATTTTGAAGCAAGGATGCTACAAAATATATTTTTTCAATATAAACTTCATTTAAAATAGTTTACAAAAACTAAAAAACAGACCTTTTATAGTTAATCGAACTCAGTTGTAACTTAATCTTTTTGTCGCCAAATCTGGAAATTGGATCTGAAATTAGTCGCCAGATGCGGGATGGGATCTGAAAATAGGAAATCGTTAATCCTGGTGATCCTGATCAGGACAATGGAACAAAACTATGAAATTGTTGTATTGTCATCGATCCTGGACAAGTGAGCCAAATTTCGAATTAATCTGACCTTTTAAAGAGGATAAAAATCGAGTTCAAAGATTCCGTTACGTGCAAGTGAAATTTATAAAAGGGTGTTAAGAAATATATACTATAAAGTATGAACACAAAAACGCTTAAGACGAAATATCTGTTAACACGAAATAATACAACAATCCTGACAAACTACTATATATTTTTATGCATTTTTTCTCTTAAAACGAAACTAAAATCGCAAAATCGCAGCGAAAAATGTTAGGTTATTCCCCCAAAACTCAATAAACGTTTTGTTTTTCAAATTAAATTTCACTAAGTTCTTGTGAATGTTTTTGTTTCGTTGATCTTTATTAAATTCATGCATATACACATATCTATGTTCATAAAATGTACTGTAATAATCTTAATTTTGTTGAATATGTTTTTTGTTGTTGTTATATCCTTCAACACAAAATTCTTTTTAACACGAAAAAATACTTCAGTCCCCCTCAGTTACGTGTTAAACGATTTTCACGGTATATATATGTATAATATATATTTTATGGTACTTAAAAAACCTATTGTTTATTTTATTTATTTTTGATTTGATTTAATTTTATAATTTCCGTCGCACTCTGCAGCATTATGTGAGGTATTGGTGACAAATCTCGTAATTGTGATCCACGGTCAAGTGACGAGGACTACTCTTCAGTTGTCCCCTTCTCTCCAAACTTCCTTATCATGCCAACGTGAGGCCTTTGATCCTCGACAGATTTAACGTGCATCAGCCCTTCTACACGATCGGTTTTCAATGGCACTAGGGCTCGAATTCATGGCTTTATGCCCTTAGTTCCATAGAGGTTTATTTATAAATAACTATATATGTCGCTAAGATTCTAGGGAAGATAATCCCCAAATAATAAAAATTACCAATTATTTTTTTTGATATTATGATCAAGAAGAATAAGAAAAAAAAACCAAGTTTATATGATGTTTATACTTAAGTCGTTATCTGTTTATCTTAATTCGTAAACCCAAGTTATCTGCCGCTCTTATGTCTATAATGCCAACAACTAGTGCAATTCTAATTAAATAGAAATCAAATCGCACTGCAATTGAACGTTAATTGTACTTACGTACTTTTTTTCTTATAAAAATTCGACTGATAATTAATGTTCCTCTTGATAGATTTAGTATTATGACATGGACAGAGACGGGCCCCGATTTAACGAAATTTTCGCCTTCCCCGATTAAAAGGAAGGCAAAAGCCGCTATTTAACGAATAATTAATCCCGAATTAGCAAATTATTTAAGCTGCTGGAAATTTTTTTTTATTAGTTAGGATTAGAAAACATTGTATTTCTTTTCAAATGAACTATCCTTTTTGTCCGGAACAGAAAAAGACTTCCTGAAAACTGCACATTTTAACGGGAAAGGGCTAAGACCACTATTAGACTAGACCTGGGATGGCGAACCAATGGCACGCGTGCCATTGATGGAATATTTTGGTCACACCACCGATCAAAACAGTTTTTATTTTAGTTGAAAATAACGAAGTTTATCATGAAAGTATTACGAACAAACACAAGTGATCGGGCATGGAGCGAAGTATACGTGGTATTGTTTCGTCTCGTTTGTTATTGTGGGCTGCGGTAGCCCAGTGGTTAAGGTATCGGATCAGAGCAGCGCTGAGTTCGAGCCTTACCTTAAAAACCCGCCGTGTGGACAGCGATGCGTTAAATCTATCGAGGTGAAACGTCCTCCGGTTGTGTGGTCAGGTTAGGGGGTGCCAGCTCAGATGTCGTACGTCTTGACCATGGTTCAAATTATTTGGGCCGTCGCAAAAGCCCTCGTGTAGCTGAACTGCAGTTATATTCACCCACTCACTCCTGTTTGTTATTGTATTTACTTAGTTTGTTTATTACCTCTTGGAAGACATTTGTTAATCATGCAAAGTTTGTCTACGCATATCACAGTCAATTTTGTAAACACAACTTTATTTTAAAGTTCATTTGTGTTATGTTTATGATTTTAACTGTTATTTAACATGGCTAGTCCAGATACATTTACCTGTTTGAAGAAGCTGGCTCATGCTATTTTAGCTATATATTTTCATCTGTGCCTGAGAGTCATTGTTTTTAGAAATGAATAACAGTCAAGACTCGCTTAGAAAATTTGCAAAGGGCTCAATTCAGCCAATTCTGCTGAAAGTAACATCTTACCATTTTAATATAAGTTATTTATCATCTATAATCTGCTACAACAGAAGTCACACTAATGTTACTTTAATTTTAATTACGCGTAAAACTAAAACATTTACTACTATACAGTGCAAAATGTATTTTTTCGTAGTATATAAAGAGTTTTCTGTTTATTAGTATGTAGTTTTGTTATTTTCCCAATAATCACAAGCCCAAATTATTTGACGGCACGTCTATACCTCATTAACATTTCTTTAAAAAAAATGGCACGTTGATCCATAAAGGTTCGCCACCCCTGGACTAGACAGATTAGTCATGAGTATAACCTTTCGTGTAAGTCTTGAGTAGGACAGGAAACTCCTTTCTTATCTCATCCCACTCCAAAACGCTGGGGGTATTTTAACGATGGTGTTTCATTTGATGACGGACTGACCATCTCTGCAGCTTTAAGTTGCGAAAATTGTTGATTTGTCGGAGCCAGTAAATAGCGATTCTGATGTAGAAATTGGTAATGAAACCTATAAAAACTGTTACATTTTCTAATGTTTTACAATTTTTTGGAAACTGTGAAAACATGCCTCTTTCTTATGCAGCAGAATGTAAATAATGTAGTATTTTCATCTCTGCATAAAGTCTAAAAAGAACTTTTTCCGGATCAGGAATCAAAAAGATTTTTAAACATCTATGAGTCAGTACTTTAAATTTCCCAATTAACTGGTGCGTTATAACTCACTGATAGTATTTTTAGTTATTGAATTAAAAATGTTTAATTTCTAACTAATGATATTTTTTTGTGAAGATGCTTATTACAGAATTTCCAAAAGGCAAATGCAAAAAATTTATATTTTGTTTAAATCCCGATATAACAAATAACCCCTGAATTAACGAACACAATACTCGGTCCCGATCAATTCGTTATATCGGGGTGTGACTGTATATAAATACATAACTCATTATTCGCAATAAATGGCTTTTTAATCAAAAAGAAGTAAAGGCGAAAAATCTTTCGGTGCGATTAAAAGCTAATCTATATTTCTCGCAGCTGCAACTTTGTACGCGCATTCATATGTAACCACAAAAATAATTCAACAGCTCAACTCACCGAAGCATATCGTACCTAAACCACCCCTACGCCGTAGAGCTTAATCACAACAGCAAGGCGCAAAAGCTATCTGTAGTAAACTCAGGACTGGTAAGAGATGCCTCTCCGATAAACCTCGATAACATCTATCGAAGCGGGAAGCCATCTGTTAGTTTCGAAGAGCTCTGCCATGGTTTTTCCGAGTTAAACATGATACGGACAGCGATTTTGTGAATTTTACTTCCTCTTTTTAAACATTACGAGACGGTGGTTCTATCTACTGACAGCGGTGAAGAGTTGCCTTATCATTTTATTTATATATATATATATATGTATTTTAAAGAAATATATATGTGTCCTTCTCCTGTGCTCTCTGACAAATATATGAAAGCTTTTCTCTTAAAGGTTGTGTTTATTTGCGAGTAAAATATACTTTTTTTTTTCTGACAGGTTATGTTTTCTTGTAATGTTTTAAATGTGTGTGGGGTTTGTTTATTGTAATTCATTACGATTTTTATTTTTAATGCTGAAACTTTTTAGGAGAAAAGAAAAAAAAAGGGGAAGGATGTTTGGCGTGCAATTTATTATAAATAAATATTCAAAGGAATATATACATATATATTTATGATAAATATTTTTTAATTACATAATATTCAAAATATTATGTAATTAAACAAATTAAATATTGATGCGATGGATGAAAACGGAAGTTTATATTTCTCTTTTTTTAATTTACTTTTATTAAAATAATACACATAAAGTGAATGCTTTTTTAAATAGTTATAAAGACAACAATAACAATTAAATGTAGCAATTAAATTAACGTTTACTACAGCGGATTTCTACATTTGCAATATGTTTTTTCAATTTCTGAATAAACTATCTCACAAATGTATTTTGCAAGTACAAATGAAAAATATAATTCTTTTTAAGTTTTTGCATGCAAAATAAATAGATAAAATAAAAAAATAAAGCTTTATATACATTTTTACATGAATTGTTTTAAAAGATTTAAAACAAAAGTTTCTGAACTATTTGTGTGTGTTAGAATCTATAGCAGCCCTGGTCGCGCAGTTGTAAGTAGGCTGCAGATGGCCGAGAACCTGTAGTTTACCCATTATTATATTAGATAATGTAAAAAGACAGCATAAATTTTCAAATGGATCTAGGGCTTTTCACTCTTTCTCAAAGGAATTATCCTACTTAAATGTGCCGCTTCCTTGAGACATGTTTAATTTCCATGAATATGCAATGTAAAATTGTTGATAAAAGCAACACAAGAATAAAATATAAAATGCAGAGCCTTTTTTTTTGTATGAGTGGTTCGTCTGTTGCATTACACACACACTTCATTTTTCAAACTTGTTTAGTTGAATATTCACTATGATTATATTTTCTTTATCGTACTATATGTATATATATTAAATGACCAGAAATATAAAAAAGTAAAGCAATAAATAATAAGTAATGTATAAAAAAAATTTTTAAGTCAATTCCTACTTAGATCAACAAAAAAAAATTTTGTTTTAGCTACTTTTTATTAAATAGTTACAGTTAATACAAATATGTATATACATATGACAGAATGACAACATTAAGTGGTAATTAATTTTTATTAATTATCATTTAAGTATCGTATTGTCATCCAAAACAATCGTGTACATAAAATTTCAGTTCAACTGAATGCTTTAAAACGTGAGAAAAAAAATCTTTTCAAGTTTCGACACAGGTAGCTAAAATGGTCGCTATGTCGCCAAAAATTATGCCAACGTGGTTGTATTTGTAATTATTTAAATAATTAGTTTTAATCAATTAATTTTTATTAATTATAAATTAAATTATTGTATTCTCATCCAAGATAATCATGTATATAAAATTTCAGCTCAATTGAGCGCTTTAAAACGTATTTTGTTAACGATTGAAAATTCCACCAAGATAAGTAAATGAATAAATAAATATATAGAGAGTGTGACCTAATAGTGTAGGAATTGAAAAATAGCAACAGTTTTGAAAAAAAATGTTATAAAAAGTGATCAGGATACATATATATTTCATAATTGAAATAATAGTTTCTTTGGTACCTAACATAAATAACATCAAGAAACTGAAGTAAAATTTTTTTAAAAATTAGGAATCAGCTCATTGCATGAGAAATTACTTTAATCTATATGCAATCAGAAATCCATGAAATGTTTGGTAATAGAGTCAAATTATTAACAATTTGAAGATGACTGTAAGGTTGTTTTGTTTGTCTTGAGACATGTGTGTGTGTGTGTATATTGTTTTTTATTTATTAAACCTTCTTTATTCGAAATTCGATTACAGCTAATTGGTAAGGAAAAAATTATTCTTAAAACGAATAATTTTCTAATTCTTAATAATTCTTCCTTGAAATTAAATACTTTTGAAAAGTTTTCATGGAGTTTATTTTATATGCTTCTTAACTCCTCAAAAAAAATGGGTATAAGATTTATTTAAAATTTTTAACGATCTCATTGAAATTTATATTTTAATCATGTAAAAAAGTCTTACAAAAAAAATCAATTCATGGTAAGTTCAGTAACTAATATATAACTAACAAGAGATAACTCAAGTAAAAAGGTGCATAATTATATTTTAACCCTCTCAAAGCGTAGTTTTTTTTTTTTCTTCTCAAAATAGGTTTAAAAATTGCATATTCTTTTTATTACATATTTCAAATCTACATTTTAAAGTTAAAATATACAAAAAATTTGTAAAAGTATTTTTCTTATCAATATAGAATTGGATCATAAAAATATGAACATAAAAACATAAAAAGGAGCAGTACGGGTTTCACAGCTAAATAGACGGAAAAAATGTTTGCCCGTGGAAATCGCGGATTGTGCAAATTTTACTACTTCTACATTGCCCGTAGAAAACGCGGGATACGAAGAGAGGGTTAATATGTATGAAATTTTAAATCAATTTTTTTTTTTCTTAAAATTATTTTAGTATGAAGATACTTCGGTGTTATATATCTTGATTTGGAGCTTTTGTGTACTATGCGGTATTGTTAAAGACTAAATAGCTATTATAGCTATAATTTAATGGCAGCATTTAAAGGAAAAATAAACAAAGGTTTTTCTTAAACCTAAAAATAATAAATGGAATTTCAGTTATCGCACTTCATGGATTCCTTGTACTCACAGTATGTAAATCTGAGGAGTTCTTAGTTTCTGTATAAGAACCTTAAAGTTTTACTATTACAAATTACTTAAAAATATTAAGCACTTTTTAGGACTTAAAATTCTTCATTCTTATAAGTATTAATCTTTTATGTAGCAAATAATTAAAATTTGTATTTGATTCTTACATTAAAATGCCCTACATAGTTAGAGCTTTTGAATTTAGAAAATAGTTAATATTCAACACAACATACAAATAAATAATATTTTAAACTTAATAAAGATAATCAAATAAATCTAAGAGTTGAATAGTTGTTGCTTTAAGTATATTTTATTCTGATTTCACAATATACTCTAATATTCGCTAATTGAAATCATTGATTACATTCACGATTGTGAATTGAAAAAGTTTAAATACCATTTTATATGTCCTTGACTAAGTGTAAGCCATGAAAAATCAATTTTTTAAAGAGTTTTATACCTATTAATAGCATGGACAAATATTTACAAAATCTGCAGCGGGTTATCACGCATATTTCTCTTTATTAACCCTTGGGGTTTCTTTATGAATTGTTTGATATGAGAATTTCTTCTTTCAAAGGAATTGTAATTTTAGCAAATAGACAATATTTAAACAATTCTGATGTGAGGATAAGATAATGTTGCCAAAGAATACCACAAAGGATCAGTAGATGTTAGTAAAACGATAAGTGGATGTTCTGAAGTTATTAATAGTTTTATACAGCAACATTGACTGTTGAAAAGTTCCTGAGTAAGCCTACATGAAGTTAATTGTGCATCCTTAATGCTTAATTGTTTTGAGGTTTCATTTAAAAATAAATGATTTTATGCATTTTGTTAAAAGTTCCGTTAGATACACCGCTCCACGCGTATAAGTATTTTTGATCAAACATAAAATATACATTAAAGCTTCATACTATGCCTGCAATGATTTCTGATTCAACGATGCCCGTAAGTCCTAATCTGTCACAAAAATCAAGAAACAGTTTATTATAACAAGGGGAGGGGGTACCCTTTGTCCGCTTAACGGCGGACCAAACCCCATTGTACACATTCTACATCTGTTTATACTCATTTCTCAAACTGTAAAACTGCAATTTACATGAATTATGTAGTTCTATTTTTTTTCAATATATTGTAAGAAGGAATTTAATAAAAAGTTCCATATTTTCTGCATTTGGAATTTTATTCATAATTGACCGTAAAATTTGCAATACTTCTCCCGTTTAACTATTTTTGCATGTTCATGGAAAGGCTCAACATCACCATAAATGCAAATGTACCCAAACTGTGGTTTTGCTCCATTTTGTTAAGATGCATAGTTGCTTTTATTAACTATACCTTATGTATAAATAAATTTATTACAGCATCACGAACAACTTTATTTTATACAGATATATATATTTATTACTTACAGTTAATGCAAAAAAGTTTAAGGAAACTACTAAATAATATATTATGTTTTTCTTTTTCAAAAAAATTAAAAATGTATTTTCGCATTACCTACGGGTTGAGCATTTAAATTGCTAGAAAATTACTTTTCATTTCTACAACCTAGATAATGTGAGTAAGTATAGTTGATGCGATAGAGTAAATCTATACGAAAATTTTATGAAACCACTAAGTAAAATATTATGTTTCTTGTTAAAATAAAACAAAATTAAATATATACTCCCTCAATCCGCGAACTGAATATCGCGTTGAGCCTTTAAATGGCTAAAAAGTCCCTTCCTTTTTCTACAACCGACAGTATTTGAGCAAAATGCGATTTATTGTACCTCTTTTATAGTTACAAAAATCACTTAAGCGTCATGCAAGCTACTAAACAGCAAAATCACGGCAAAAACCCGATAATCGATCCCTTAATGTATTTCACAACCAAAGCCAATTTCAAAATCGGATCTTTCATCAGATTTTTTTTTTTTTAAATCGACCACCTCTAACTCGTTTAAAGCGTGGCCGCTACTGAGTGAAAGAACACTTTCCACCCCTTCCAAGTCCAACAAAATAGACTCTTCCATAAAAGTTTTCAACGTTTCAGGCACCAGTGTTGGAGGAGGGGGCTGAGAAAGGATGGGGAGTGAAAATATCGATCCACAATAACCAAAGATCCAAATTCAAACCCATCCGAAAATGCTGTTCCCGCGTATAGCAGAAGAAGGAACAATAACAACGACAAAAAGAAAGAGGAACGGGAAAAAAAGGGGGGAAACAGGAATACATACGTGCGCGTATAAAAGTTAAGCTAAATAAAAATGAAGAAAAAAAAAAAAAGGAAACCTTGATTCGTCGCATCTCGAACAAAACACTAAATCAATAATTCGATTTCGCTTCTACGTCATTAAATCAGACGAAGAAAACGCTTTCAAAGACCACGAGGTGGGCATCTCAATGAATTTCCGTGGAGTTTTTTTGCTGCTTGTTTATTTACTCTAACGTTATATGCTCCAGGAGTTGTTCGATATAGAATTACAGAGAGTTTAACTTCTTTTTCTGTCTTCGTTTTCTGTCGTCAGGAGAATTGAGAGGCGGTTAAAAAAATATAAAAGGATTTTCGGAAACTTTTCCTTCTTCATCTTGCATTCTAGACCAATTTCAGGAAAAAGGGAAACAATGGGTATTGGATTCTTTACTTTTTTTTATTTCTCTACAGCGAATTCATTCATATCTGCATACTTAGAAGTATATTCACACAAAACTATTCTTTGTTGTACAGCACGGTGAAAAATAATGAGAATTGACTCATTTCAATGCATGTTTAATTAAAATATCTGTGAGTTCTTTCTTGTTCGGGGAAGAGAGAAAGAATTCTCTAAAGCCGAGATCTCTGAACTTTTTTTTATCACATACCCGTAAAATGATAAGTATAAGAGATATCCAATTATTTATATATATATATATATCAGTAGCGCACACAGGAATTTTTCAAGGGGGTCCAGGGTCGAAAGTCCACCATTCTTGTATCATGTTCCTTTTGATTTTGTCAATTTTCGGGAACAAATAACAGTAAAAAACTAATTATTGAATAAATAATTAGCATTAATTAATAAAATTAATCATTAATAACAAATATTTAATTAAATTTTACGTACTATATACTTAGAATTATAATCAATCCAAAAAAAGATCAACGGCTTTGGGGGGTCCGGACCGCCACTGATATATATATATAGTCAGACCCCTATTTAACGAATTCATCTTGGGTTGAACATTTTATTCGTTAATTTGGGGTTATTCGTAATATAAGGGTCCAAAAAATATGAAGATCTTTTGCGCTTACCGTTTGAAAATCCTATAATAAGCAATTACACAAAAATATTCATAGATAGAAATTACACAATTTTTATTCTGCAGCTAAAAATACTATTAGCAAATTATCATTCATCAATTAATTGGAAATTTTAAAATACTGACTTATATATGTTTAACAATCTTTTTGATTCCTGACTCAAGAGAGTTAGTTCTTTCCAATTTAAACAAAGAAAATATACAGCGTCATTCATATCCTGATGCATAAGGTATGTTTTCAATTTCCAAGCAGCGTAAAACATTAAAAAATGTAATGGTTTTGATTGGAGTTTCAGAATTTTTTTTTCTGTTCTATTCAAAACTCACGTGGTAGGTTACACTCCCAATTCATCTGTTAAATCTAGCAATGGGCTGCCTGCACCCTTTCCCGTCAAAACTTGCTGCTTACAAAAGTCTTGTTCTGTTCTGGTTGATGAAGATATCTCATTTGAAAAGGAATCCTTTTACTTTCCAATCCAAACTAATAAAAAAAAGTTTCGGCAGTTGGGGTTTATTATTCGTTAAATAAAATGTTTTCGCCTTCATTTTAATCGGTAAAAAATTAGTTAAATTGGGGTCCAACTGTATATATATATATGTATATAATATGATATAATTTTTAATAAAAACTCTATTTAAGAAACACAACTGATTTTAATACTAAACATGAATGGAAAACTTGACACTCGGAACACTTGATAGAAGTGCCACAATATTATAAACATTATAGATAAATATTGATTGAATAAGAAAGTGGGGTTTAACCAAGTTTTATGGCTAACCACTTTCCTCTCTTGTTTTTCATACTGAACTAAATCCTATAGAATATAAAATAGATAGAAGCTCTCAATCCATGAATAAAAGTTACATCCTAAATAAGCATTTAAAAATGCCGGGTTTTTTTTTCAGCAGACACGAGCAAAACTGGGGAGCGTTATTTGAACATAAAAGTCATTTACTATATACAATAAAAATATATTTTAAAATTTAAACTTTAAATTTTAAAGTTTACATTATATTTTTCGATTTTTCATAACAATAATTCACAGAAGCAGCATTGTGTATTACAACGAACAATACTGCTTCAATTGTCAAATTTATTAGATTAAAGTTTAACAAATGAAATAACTCCGTGATCAAAATTATAACGACGTTAAAAAATATAATCTCTGACATAAAAACAATCGAATTTTAAAATTTGAATATATATTTCAATAATATATATATATATATAGGTTATATTTCTATCAATAAATTTAATGAATATAGTATTTGCATATGTACTTTCCTTACAATCCTCCCTCTGAGACTGCATACTTTTAGACACTGCATGTCTGCGTTTTTGAAGCACTTGTTCCAAAAAGGTGCATGTCCCCAAACTATTATGCATTACGTGCAGGTGTCAATCCCTGTTATTCTGGAGTCAAAACACACCCCTTCTCATGCGTGTTCAAAAATTAATAAAGTAATAATCCCCCGTTATGCTGATGAGTAATGTGGATCTAATGCGCCCCTAGGGTCCTAGGTGCTCTAGGCAGCTGGTGGTGCACTTACGCAATACAGTGTCACGCCCTGGTATGATGGACAGCCCATTCGCTCCGGAAGAATCAGACGGACTGTTGCGGGGATGAGCACAGACAAATCTTTTAATGCACATAGGTTGGGGGAGATAGTTTTCATTGTTTTATTTTACGTTTAGAAACATTTTGATGGTTGCTGACAAAAGTTACTTCAAGGTAATTTTAGTCAGTCTTTTGTAATTGGGACTAAAAATATGCAGATTTATTGGATTTTCTAAAATAATTTAATAAAAATTAATAATAAGACGATTTATGCTCGTGAGTGAAATGCATTAACTCGTTTGCTATGACTGTGTTCTTTTCATAGATTTCTAAAATTTTATGGTTCTCACTATCAAAAATGAAAACCTACATTTTTTAACTAGTCATCCAACTTCTAAGGGGAACAAGAGACTTATTTATAAAAGTTTGCTTTTTTTTCATAATTAAGCAGCAATCAGCCTTTTCTGAATAATCTTTACACGAACATTACTCCTTTGTCCCTTCAAATGAAAATTCATTTTTTTTTATTCTCTTGAATGTCAATAAATCATTCCATATTCGGAAAAGCAACAATAAAAAAAAATCGAACGTTTTCCTCCGTTTTATTGCCCCCAACCCCCAAAAGAATTTCCAAACTACAAATATGAATGAAATTGAACTCCAAAAAATACCGGTTTCTTCTATTTTAAATGCAATAAGACATGGATGAATTGAAATTAAGTTTGGTTTTAAACTAACATTAGAATTATTTTAGTATATAACAATATTATATCATGAACTAAAAAAGAAGAACTTATCAGAAATGAAGTGCATAAAAGTGCATGAAATAGCATTCTTCTACCTCACTTTTAAGTTAGAACTAATCCCCAAATGCCTAAAATTACGAATTTTACTTAACAAGATCTTTTCCAAAATCTAACGTTAAAAAATACATAAACATGGCTTTATTTATTTCGGAATTTATTATGAGTTTAAGAGTTATGTATTTAATTAATATAGAAGTGGTATAATTGATTATTAATCTGTTAATAATAAAATAATTTGCATTAATCATGTCTAAAATTTTAAATAGCAGTAATTTTTTTTTCTTTGTTTTACTTTTTTAAATCAAGTATTTTGAAGTATTTGTATTATTATTTAGCTGCTTCGAATTGCCACACAAGGGGTCACGGGGTCGGACCCCAAAGCCCAACTGATTTTCAATTGGTTATAATTCTAAGTATATAATACGTAAGATTTAATTAAATATTTGTTATTAATGATTAATTTTATTCATTAATGCTAACTATTTATTCAATAATTAGTTTTTTACTTGTGAACATTCCTGAAAATCAACAAAATCAAAATAGCATGATACAAGAATGGTGAACTTTCAATATGAAAAATTTACTTAATGTGCGCTACTGAGCTGCTTCAAGCAAACTTTCCTTCTAAACATTAGATCTCCCCCCCCCCTTTCTTTTTGATGTCAAAGGTTTAATAAGTATGACATATCATGAAATTGCTTCATGGATTTATTTTTTTGCAATACTAAGCCCTTAAAAAAAGCTGAAAAAGATTCGATAAAGGTATCACTAACTATATTTTAATTGAAAGGATTAAATAAATCATTGATTCTCTTAAACCATATAAAAAATAGCTAACAAATCTCTAAAGTAGGAGGGAAAAAAATTTGTTTCCATTTCTGCTCATCAAATACATTTTTACTATCAAACCAAAAACATTTCATTCGACGGTATTAAAATCCTTGGAAGTCAATGAACGGAAAACAAAAGCCCAAACCTATGTGAAGAAAAAAACGCAATTCCTCTTGATCTACGCAAAAACTGACGCAAGCCGATGATTAACGCTCCCAAATCGCAGGGGATTCGGCTTATGGTAGGGTAAGTAGATTAGAACCGATGAAATTTGTCTGGCCCGCTACTGACTTACGGGGCTACGGGTAGAGTACCTTTGCCCGTAAAAGAAATAAGAAGTGAAGGGAGGGGGGTTGAAAAAAAATAATAAAAGATCTGTGGGCGGGACGATATACTTTTCCCTTGGGAGGAGGCGGAGGAAGAGCCAAACGAAATTTTTCCTTCCCAACAGACGACTTTGTGGCCGCTCAAAGAACTCGTTTACGTGGAATCCGACGACTGCACGTGCCTTGGTTTACCAAACATCTGGGTCATGTGATGTATTATCTAATATATAAATATATGAGTTTTTTTCCTTCCTGTGGGTGGGACACCCCTTTAAGGGAAGATCCCCAGCAACACTCCCCTTTCCCCTGAAAACATTACGGTACTCTAATGAGATCGTGGTTCAGGTTCCGCATTTGGTGGGTTTTGTGGGATCGTAGCTTTTCATCTTCGAAATTAATCTTTAGCAAAGAAGTATTAAATCAAAAAAAAAAATTTTTTTAGGTTTTTATTGGATGACTTATATACAGAAAATATATATGCTAAGGAAGGTACACGTTCTAGTATATTAGAAGTAAAGAAAATATTTATACGTGATTTTAAAAAAAATAATAAATTAATTGTAAACAGGGCTTCGAACCAGAACTGAACCGAAAACCGGGAAAAAAACGTTGTTTCTATCGGAACGAAACTGAAACTGAACCGAAAAAAAAAATATTCGGTTTATTTCGGTTCGATATATTTTCAATCATTTTGTTACTGTTTCCAACGTATTGATATTTTCTAATTTAACGTCAACCATATAATTATCATTATATGTACATTGTTTCTCGAATTCCTGTTTTGATGTTCATTACTCTACTTTCCTTAGCTTCGCTCGTAACTACTTGTAGAAGGCAAATTTAATTCGAGATTGAATGAATTAAAAGGTATATATATGATTTAAGATAAGAATATACACAGAATAAAACACTATCCATTCGTAACTGAACAAAAACCGCTATTTTTGTCGCCACGAAAACCGTTACTGAACCGATATATTTTTTTTTTAGTTGAACCGGAACGAAAAAAATTACGGATCGAAACCCTGATTTTAGGTCTAGTATATTTCTTGTAATCCTCGTAGTTTTGAAACGATTAGCTGCGTTTTTTGATCGGAACTACTTATGATTATGGTGTGGAAGTCTCGAGATGAAAATTTGAACTTAGATGTATTGTGGAGGAGTATGTATTGATGTATGTATGTCTTAGATGTATTGTATAGGAGTTTTCCAAAGGTGTGAAGGGGAGGGTGTTGAGGGTCAAAAGTTCACTATTCTCGCGTATCATACTGCAATACGCCACCAAACATATTCTTTTGATTTTATCGAATGCCGATGACAAGAAACAGGTAAAAATAAGTTATTAAATAAACAATTAGTATTAATTAATAAATAAAATGTATAATTATTGTTACTTTTGTTTGGAATTATTTTATGTTTTATATACACCTGATTATAATCATTAAAAAAAATCAAAGGTGATGGAGGGGGAGTCCGGACCCCATGAATGAACCTCTTGTGTGCGCCACTGAATGTAATTCCTCATCCTCCTCACAAGGCCACAGTAGCCTAATGATTATGGTGTAAAACTCGTGGCCGGCGTGTAGCGAGTTCGAGTTTAGCGCCATTGAAGAACCGCCATGTAGAGAAGAACGATGCATGTTAAATCTGTCGAGGCTCAATACCCTCCCAGGTAGCTAGGAGAGAGGGTAGCCTGGTCAGGCATCAAGCTCACTTGATCGAGGCTCAAAATTACGAGGTCCGTCACCAATAGCTTTCGAGCTGTTTTATAGTGCAGCCTTAAGGTATCCTACTACCCTAAAATCACGATTTTTTTCAAAAACTGACAAATTTTGTTTATGATTTTATTTTATAGAGGCGATCCTGTTAGCTGAATAAAAATACCAAGCTTTCTATTTTCCATTCACTAGAACAAAAGCTACAGGTGTTTTAGTATAAGCAGATGCCATAACTTTACACAAGATGTCAATCTTAAAAATGAGTTTTACTCGAAATGTGTTTTTTTGTGAAGAGTTCAAACGGGGACAGTGATTGCTTAAAAAGTTTTCAAAATAATTTGCTAAAATTTTCTGTGCATGTTCTGTATAACAGTAGAAGTACTTTGACCTTCAGATTTATCAATCACTGTTTTATTTCAAAATTTACAGTCCTTTATGTGAATATAATCACTGTCTTTTTAAGCAATTTCATATAGTCACTAAGATAAAGTGCTCTAGTTTTTGTAAAAATTAAAATATCTCTCATCCTGAAGGTCATTTCAAACATGAATAATAAAGTAGCACATCAAAATTGAAAAGTTGAGAATTTGTGCATAAATTTTTTACAGAGCGGCCCCATTTATGTAATTTTTTGTACATTTTTACCAGTTTTTCCATTTTAATAATAATTACATTTTTTTCTGCTTTCCATTTTAGGATTTTTTCCTTAAAATATACTAAATAAATATAAAAATCACAAAAAATCCCCATATTTTCATTTTTTCAAAAAAATTGTCGCAATTAGTAGGATACCTTAATATATAAATATCACTCATTCACTCAACCGCCATCTACCCCCCTTCTCATGTCGGCCTTACACGCCAACATGAGATTTCAGTGAGATAGCTACACGATGATCTTTAAAAATACAAGATCGGAACCCGCAACCTATCAATTACGAATTCAGAATACCTCGGTCTCAATTCAGGGCTGTTATCACTTAAGTAAAATAATAAGATCTGAAGTCGAAACTCTGTTTTCCCAATAGGAAAATATGCAAAAATGCATCCCTTCCTTGTACACCGTGCTTTGAAAATTAAATTATAGCTTTTTTTTAACAATTGAAGTATACGAGACTATATACAATAAAAAGAAAGTGAAAATAATGGAATCAAATAGAAATGAGAAACATTTTAAAATACTCTGCTACGTTTAAGATAGTATTGTCAGAGTTTGGTAATATTGAAGAATGTTTCTGTCAAAAAAAAAAAGATCCAGTTTTGAGTTTTTTCTGTAACATTAGGCGCTGGCGTTATAGGTAGTTTCTAACATGTTAGTTCTCTTTTCCTCATTACACGTGGCACTATTTAGCCGTACCATACATGAATTTTGAATGTATAAGTAACTCGTGTAAAACCAAAAATAAAGAATTATTTTTTCGTAGATATTGTCTTAAAAAATACTTTTACAAATTTTCGTCTAATGCATTATGCAGTACATTATGTTAATTTAAGGGTCTATTTCTTTCGAATAGAATGACAGAACAAATTGGTACTTTCATGAAAACATACGCTTTAAAGATATTTAAGAACACACTTTAAATTTGTAGGCTTTTAAATTTTTCGTTTAACATTCATATAAATCATTCGATTTAATTTTTGCTTTTATTAGAATTGAAAATGTTACAAATTAATAACATGAAAGTGGTTTCTTGTCCTATAAGTTGTACCAAATAGTATGATCAAGACCTAATAATCATTAACTTGTTGGAAGATTCATTAAGTATTTCTTTCAGTATATATCGAATTCAATGGCCGTATGTATTTCCTTGATTATCAATTTTGAAGATACCAAATAAAGTGCCAAATTAAATTTTCGAATAAAAATTTACGAAATATTTTAGAAAAGAAAATTTTAAGTTCATTATCTAGGGCAAGGGTTTTAAAATAAATAACTATAATTTTTTTTTTAGTCCCGCCAATATTTTCTATATTTGGGCAAACAAATATTTGTGAGCAGTTTTTCTTGCATGAAGATCAAAAAGAGTAAATTTTGATGCAAGTTGGCTGACAATGACTTTGCAATCTGTGACAAGAATTTCAACAAGCAATATCACTCCTGATTTAAAAACAAGAAATATAAAAAGAAAAAAAATGTAAGTCAACTCCTACTTAGATCAACAAAGAAAATTTTTTATTTTAGCTACTTTTTATTAAATAGTTACCGTTAATATAAATATGTATATACATAGGATAGAATCACAACGTTAAGTGGTAATTAATTTTTGTTAATTATCCTTAAAGTATCGTATTGTGTCATCCAAAACAATCGTGTCTATAAAATTTCAGTTCAACTGAATGCTTTAAAACAGGGGTATCCAACACAAATGACCTTCCGGGCCACTAAGGAAAAACATTATAATCTCGCGGGCCGCACATAAAAATATGTACCTTTATATCACATTTGGAAACAAAAAAACATTTATTGGGGTGAAAATTTAAAACAGAATGAATCATTATTATTATTTTCATTAATTTTTATGTATAGACATAGATAATATAATAATGCAAAGATCAAATAATGTTTAAAATATTACAGTTGCCATTTTCTTGAAAATTTCGGTGTTCCTTTTGAATGGATCTTTTGTTGCTCATTGTTGAAATTTGATTGCGCTGTCATTCACAAACGATTTAGTATACATTGCTCTATCTTAACAGTCCTGAATAATTTTTTTAAACTTTAAAAAAGATCTCT
>BMAV01012112.1:4890-15858 GCA_019973955.1 Trichonephila inaurata madagascariensis
GCATACAATTTCTGTATGATGTCTTGAAACATTTCGTTCCATATTTGCTGTCACCTGACCTCTAGTTCATTCAAACTCGTGGGATGCCTACCTCACTGTCCCAAATGATCCCAAATATGCTCGATTGGACACAAATCTGGGGATCAGGCAGGCCAAGGAAGGGTTGTATCAGTACGGAGACAGTCTTGTGATACCCTTGCCGTGTGAGGCCCAGCATTGTCTTGTAGAAAAATGGCTCCTGGGAACCGTAGCATGAGTGGCAACACATGGGGTTGCAGGATGTCATGGACATACCACTGGGCTGTCATGGTGCCACGGATCAATACTAGGGATGACCGTGTATTGTAGGCAATGGCACCCCATACCATCACATTAACTGTAGGAGCGGAGTGTCGCTGTAAAGAAAACGTAGGATTGAGGCGTTCACCACGAAGTCTCCACACACGAACACGATTGTCATTGATGCCTGAATAAGTGTCACAATGCGTTCTACTTATGGCAACTCAATGGACTCGATTCATCTGATGTCATAATCACATGATGGTGCGTTAAGCAAATAACCACGTGTTGCATTCGTGTTTGATTAGATTGGGTGCTTTGGTGGTATTTTCCGAATTGCATCTACTAACACATATTACAAAATTAAATCTTTTCTTTCCTTTAACTTAAAAAAAAAAATTATTTTTATTTTTATGCATTACGGATAGCTTTTTAAATATATTTTTTTTTAAATTTCTGATTAATATTTCTTTATTTTTATGGCAAAATTATAATTTGTAAATTTTCGGAACACCTATCGCTAAATTATGTTGATTGGCTGTCGCGCAATAGAATCCGGTCGCCAAAAACGCCTATCGTTAAATAAAGATTAAGTTGCTTGGCGATCGATTTCGGTCGCTAAAAAAATTGACCTTCCCCAGCCCCCCCCCCCCCCTGTTCTACACTTTAACTCTTAATTCTTAAATATAAAGAATTTTGTTCGACTGAACGATCCGTAATTTTTTTAAACACAATGTGGCTGGCAAACTAATTTCTAAGCCTAAAAATATACAAAGAGACAAGGTTAAAAGTTAAAGAACAGAAGTATAAACAAAGCTTAGGGGTCTCAGGGGTATTAAATTTCTCTAGAGGTCTGAAAATATTAACAATTTTCAAACAGGTATAATTCTTTTAAATTTAAATTAAATGATTCGAATCTTTTACACATTATTTATAAATGAATGGGGCTTCAGAAAAGTACAAAATGTTTAAAATATAATAATAATTTTAAAAATCACATAAGCATATGAAAATTATATAATAAATATTAAGCATTTTTTGCGTTGCGCACATTAATTTCTAAAATAGTAGCCTCAGATGTATAAAACTTTATAGAATTTTAAAATGCATCATACTCTTTAAACCCTACTTAAACTTTTAGTATTATATATCTTTTGTATTTCAAAATATTTGTAAAATATTGCAATTTTTTAAATATTTTTCAAAAATGTATTTTTTTATTTATTAAAATATGTATGATATTATATTATTTATATAAAAATAACTACAGTGTAATAAGAATACATTTAACTTTATAAATCAACTTATAGCTAGTAATTAAATTTACTATTTTAGAAAATAGCATACGGGACGTAAAATTTAATAAATATTTCTTATAGAAAAGTTTCTTATTTTCATATGCTTATAATTTTTTAAATTATGATTATATATTTTAAACATTTTATACTTTTCTGAAGCCCCATTCCTTTATAAATAATGTGTCAAAGATTCGAATTATTTAATTTAAATTTAAAAGAATTATACCTGTTTGAAAATTGTTTATATTTTCAGACCTCTAGAGAAATTTAACACCCCTTAGACTCCTTATCTCATATCGTAAACTAAAATTGTGTATATATTTAATAACTATACGGAAAGCAAAATACTAGAAAGTATATTAAAAATATTTAAAGAACTAAAAAATGTAAGGAATATAAAACTAAAATGTCAGTAAAATCGACCGTTACACAACCACAAGTGTAATGCGATTAGCTCTTATTGTGTACTTGATAATCACGTGATGATCGGCAAACAATCGCAGAGCTTCCTCTGGTGATGAATCGACCTCATACATCTATAGATTACCTTAAGCAGAGAACGTGTGAACAGGAATACACATACACAAGCGCAGGGATGTTAGTATCCCTGTGTAGAATCTGTATTAGTCAATATGTATTCCTTATTGACTAATACAGATTCTTTTTATAATTTAATTCTCGCTGCATTCTCTTATGGGTACGTTTGCAGCCAAGAAAAGTAATATTGTACACTACTCTGGTAGTATAACGCTGTAGTTCTAGTTTCGAAAGAATGGCAGTTCCCCAAGTTACTTGTGAAAGTATGACCGGCCAGATTTATACAAACAACATTTTGTTACAGTATGGTTCAGAGGTGCCATGAACTTACATTTTCTTTTTATGGATGATACCATCCATCCCCATTATGTAAACATCGTGGACAAACAATTTAAAGCAGTGACTATCATTATCTGGGATCGAACCCGATTGAGCAATTATGTTACATAAATATCTAACAACCAGTTGTAACCCATCATCCATTTCTTAGGTATATTGCAGAGTTTCGCATAGCACTGATAAGGAAAAACAGGATAACTCATTCTAATATCAGTAGAATGATTTAGACCAGACTAGCATATTCAAACATTGTATTGAATGTATGTCTTGCAAACCTCACACACACGTATATCAAAAACGTACAGTTTAACAACTTTTATATGAGCAACAAAATCTATTGTTTATTTCAACACAAGATATGCATCTTCCATTTGCTCAACCTTATAACTCTTTATAAATTTATTTAAGGTATCCGACTACGTTCGGAACCGTGAGTTTGCAAAAGCGTGTAAATGGATAATATTTATGATATTTAGTGTCACTTATATTATAATACATGTATAAAATTGTTTTAAGAACACATTATGACAAAAAAAATATTTAAATACAATATTTTGGCAAAAAATTAACTTTGAGTAACCTTTTTTCCAAATGTTCTCCTTTTGTAAAAAATTGCTTTTATTGTATTAATATTTTGCCTGTATTCAGCTCAGACCACTCTACAGAGGCTCAACTAGAATTTTTGAAACGCATAACTCGGAAGTCGGTTTATCCATGTTTTACGAAAACAGAAGGGAGAAATTTTAAGAAACTACGCCAATAATTATTTCAAATTGTTTTAACTCTGAAATTATAGTCGAGCCTCTGTACAGAGGTCTGAGCTGAATACAGGCAAAATATTAATACAATAGAAGCATTTTTTACAAAAGGATAACATTTGGAAAAAAGGTTATTCTAAGTTAACATTTTGCCAAAATATTGTACTTAAATAATTTGTTTTGTCATAATGTCCTTAAAACAATTTTATACATATATTGTAATCTAAGTGACACTAAATATCATGAAAATTATACATTTATGTGCTTTTTTAAAATCATGGTTCCGAAAGTAGTCGGATACCTTTTAATTAAGTAAATACCTTTAAAAGAGTTCAAAAAGCATTAAATATTCTAGCATTGGGTGATTTATCTAGAAAAAAATGTCGAAATGGAACTTACATGAAGTGAAATTAGAGAAATAGGAAAAATGTGTACTAAGATAAGAAAATCCGTCCATGCAGAATTCATACTGTAATTCTCTTTTCAATGTTTTTCAGTTGTGCTTATGAGCGTTTCTCTTACTTTATAGAGTACAGGGACTTAAATATATGTTTTGATCTGTTTCTTATGAAACCATATTTATATTAACCACAGTATCTTATTGCGCGTTTTAGTCTTAATTCGCACAAGCTATAAATATCCCTAACTCGCGAGCAAGATTTGCATATGTAGGACAGATTTGGAGAGTTTTAGAAAAAGAATGCAATTTGTAAGAATGTGTAATTTTAAAAGGCGGCAAGAATGTAATTTTAAAAGATGGCAATTGCATAACTAATTAGTGTTAGATGCATAGAGCAAAAAAAGGAAAAATTGAATTTTTGTAAGGCAGTCTTGCAAAAACTAAATATTTAAGGTATCCGACTACATTCGGAACCGTGATTTTTCAAAAGCGCATAAATGGATAATTTTCATGATATTTAGTGTCACTTAAATTAGAATGCATGTATACAATTGATTTAAGGACATTTTGACAAAAAAAAATTATTTAAATAAAATATTTTGGCAAAAAATTAACTTTGAATAATTTTTTTTCAAAATGTTCTCCTTTTGTGAAAAATGCTTCTATTATAATAATATTTTGCCTGTATATATCTCAGACCTCTCTACAGAGGCCCAAATAGAATTTTTGAAATATATAACTTAGAAGTGGGTTTATCCACATTTTACGACAACAGAAGGGAGAAATTTTAAGAAAAAAACGCCGATAATTATTTCAATTGGTGGTAACTCTGAAAATAATGTGAATTTTTCAAAAATCGTAGTTGAGCCTCTGTAAAGAGGTCTGAGCTATATACAGGCAAAATATTATTATAATAGAAGCATTTTTCATTTTTCACAAAAAGAGAACATTTTGTCAAAAGATTATTCTAAGTTAATTTTTTGCCAAAACATTGCATTTACATAATTTTTGTTTGTCAAAATGTCCTTAAAACTATTTAATACATGTATTCTAATCTAAGTGACACTGAATATCATGAAAATTATCCATTTATGCGCTTTTTTAAAATAACGGTTCCGAACGTAGTAGGATACCTTAAGCATTTCAAACCAAATTTAAAACATAATCTAACTGAAGACGCGAAACCTATATTACTTCTAAACAGATAACGATCTCAATCACAAAATTCATGTTTTGAATCTTTCGTAATGATGCATAATCTTTCAAAACGCACATATACAAATTACCAAAGTCATTTCAAATTAAACAAATTGGAATAGTAAAATTTATTTAATACGTTTACAAGCACATCATATAATTTCAAAGGACACATGTGTCACAGATATATATATATATACTTATGTATTATAATTAAAACTCTGAAAGTTTCCACAGATAATCATACCAGTGTAATTAAGGAATGTAAATTTTAAAACTCATTCTCATTCAGAATATGATTGGCATAAGCGTCTAGAAACGCTGATTTTGATTTGAATTTAATAAAGGCTCGCTAATTCTGAAGGTAACTAAATTTTGACACTTATTCAATTATTTGAAGAGAAATTCATCAGTTCTGATAGATGTAATTTTCAGAGTAATTTTATATATTCTGTCTCAGATTATTAATAGAAATTTAATGAACTAGTTAAAAATAATTACCTAACTGCTTTTTTATCTTTTTATACCCCTATATATAGATATTCAAAATACTTCAATAAACATTTAATAAGCTGTACAATAAATTTTGTAATATTTCGTAGTTTCACAAATAGTTTTTAAATATTTGATAACGTCATAATAAATAGTTCCTTAATAGTCTGTCCATACCTCAAAAAACTGATGTTTTATATATGAGATATTTGGGGCTTTAGATAAAATATCTTAAATATTTTTAAGATCTACCTTAAGATTATTATTTGTTATAATTATTATTTTCTTTTATAAAGGTAACGTTTATTGACATGTACATTTTATTATGTTGATATTAAGAAGTAATCTATACAAAAGTTCAAATAATTTTAATAAGTTTTTCTTATATTTATTTTCATTTGAAACGGTGAATACTTTAAAGGCATTTTAAAATTTTCTTTATTTTACTCCTGTGTATTTTTCAATGTACTTTTTAACACTGTTCTAATACCTAAGCAATAATTGATTGTTTCATTCTGAAAAATTATTTTCCAATTTTCTTTCAAATCGGCTTAAAATGTTTGCGTTTAACTGATTTATTATTACAACTAATCATGTAAAATCCTTCCATCGTTTTGATACATTTTCAAAGTGTTTCTATGGAAATTTTTACATTTTTAAAATCATTAAAACATATTTTGTTTGCAACAAAATTGATCCAGAATACTTTTTGGTCGCATGCTTCAAATGCATAGAAATGTCTAGAGAAAAATCATTTAATTATTTTGTAAATTTTAAAATGTTTAGATCATTGTGTGCATGCATATTGTTTATTTCTTATTTTTCAATTAACCATTAGAAACGTAAGAAAGCTATGATGACTTTAAAATATTTCAAGCAAACATATGTAATTAATAAAGTAATCATATTACTCACATGCCATTAAAATAGTTTTAGTTGCGAAACGAATCTTAAGAGATGCTGGAAAGCTAAAATCTTATTTTTATGCTAATTTGAGATTTTTACATTTTCAAATTGTATTGATTTTAAATTTTCTAAAAATACCTTACTTTAACCTCTAAGGTAATTAGAAGCCCTTAAAGTCTATTTTTAAATAATCGTTGAAACTGGGCCACGCCCATTTGAATGACGAAAAATGTAAGCAAGGTACTTCGTTTTTGCTTAAAGGTTGAGCATCTGATATAAACCAAAACATGTATCCTTTAATGTAAATTGAGCCTTTTATTTTTTTTTATTTCCTAGCCGATTAGAAGTCTAACTGGATACATTAAAATTGATTTATCTCGAAATGTAAATTTTGATGTTCGATGTACCTTTTCTGAGAAACTGCTATTCACAGGTATGCAAATTTTTTATAATATATTTATAATGATAGATAATATATAATAAAATGAGCTTTTTGTAAAAAACAGAAAAATTTATTTTTTACAAATTATTTTATGTAAAAACGGGTCAAATTTAACTGTGTTTATTAAAATATTTTATAAATTATGAAAAAATTCCAAATTAGCTTAAAGCTCATTTCAGTATAATGAGAAAGTGTACTTTAATTGTATGAAAAATTTCAAACATGTACATATAATAGATTTTGAGAAAAGGTAATCGAAAACAACCAATTTAACATTGTCGGTATAGAGAGAGGTTTCCTACTCCCCTTAAAATAATTTCTGAACATAAATTTATTCGGTCCTTTTCCGTTTCGCCGAAACAGGTGATATAGTCCCCAAAAATGATACAACTCACTCAAACACAGATTATTTCTGGTAACATATTCTGGTATGCTTTCTATGTAAAAGAAATTTGAAATAACGTTTACTAACATTATTTTATGTGTAATTGTGTATTGTCGACAATAAAGTCTGCTTGACTAGTATAGAAACGGCGAAATAGAAAAGCACCATTTACACTTGTAGAAAAGAATTTAAATTATATCTTTAAAGTTTTGAAATTTTCAGTTTTTGGGAATAGGAATTGCTCTTGTTTCAAGAAAAATATTTCGTTTAAAAAAAAACTTTCCGGAAAGTCTAAATTTCTTTATCATTCATTCTAGATACACATTGTTGATATTGAAATTAAAAAACTATTTCCCATACAAAGACAGCTTTTTTAACACCTTTTTAGAAGCTTCACTTGTATGTATAACTGAATCTTTGACCTCAATTTTTACCCTCTTTATAAGGTCAAATTAATTCAAAATTTTGCTCATTTGTCCAGGACCGATGACAATAAAATAATTTAATAATTTTGTTCCAGTGTCTTAATCAGGATTAACAATTTTCGATTTTCAGATCCCATCCCGCACTGGCGACTAATTTCAGATTCCATTTCCTGATTTGGTGACTAATTCCAGATTTGGCGTCTAAAAAATTAAGTTACAACTTAATTCGATTAACTATAAAAGGGTGTTTTTTAGTTTTTTTTAACTATAATTTCATGTAAAATAGTATTACGATACTTGAAAAAGCATAGAGAGCATTTTATAATTGATTATTTCTTTCAAATCTTTCATAAAAAATAATAAGTTTTCACAGTCTCATTCAATTTTCTCTCACCTTGTGCAAGTAATACTGATAAATTCCAGTTGTCTTAGTCTTAAATTAAGCGTAGAGCTTTTTCTGTTGAAAATAAAAAAAGGGAATGTTTAAAAAGTGAGTTTAATTTTTTTTTTCTTATTTCAGAAGAAATATTACTATTAATTTACTTGAAAAACCAAGCGATTTTCCGCCAAAATGTCTGAGAAATGACTTTAATAATTTCTTTAATTAATTATAGAAATTTAAGAAGGGAGGATAATTAAATAGCCCATATTTCTTTCAATTAACTCTCGCTTCATTTTAAGGTACAGTTTTTTGAGGTTTATGTTTGCTTACAAATTTCGTAACTCTTCTTGTAGCACTATAAAGTGATATAAATGCTGAGATTCTTTAATGCTTTTCAGTATCTTAGGTTATCTAGAATAACTTCAGTATCTTATGTTATCTAGAATAACAAGTTGTAACAGGTTTTTGCAAAGTTATTTATTATTAAAAGGAACATTTTTATAAACCTTGTTCCCCAAAATAAACCCCTCAGAGGCTCACCTTTTTTAGGTGAGTACGGGTGTCACAATCCCGAGGGACCCTAGTGATCTTTTCCTATTTCCCAAGGGGTTTACTGTCTTTGGTGGACGCGGGTGTTACAAACCCGGGATGCCCTTGTGATTCTTCTCTATTTTCGGCCCTCCTTCTTGCCATTCAAATTTCCCTTTTCTTCTTTTCCCGTCTTGATCACAGACCTATATTACACACAATATGAACTTTGTTCAAAATTTATTTTTTCTAGGGAAAAAACTTCCATTTTATTACTAACATATTATGATTTTTATTTTGTATTGCGTTAGTTTTGTTTCTTAGTACTTAGATTTCTTTAACACCATTGATTAACACCGTTGGTTAGCCAACCCGCAGGCTTGCCGTGTGCGGCGTCCCGTAAGGAGGAAAATGGTGTTCTGGGGATCCCCTTTGCGTTCCCTTTGTCCACGCTTCACTGTAGACAGGTGGCAAGAGTGAGCCCGCTCCTGTCAATCGGCTGGTGGTTCCTCTATTCGGTGTCCCAGAAGAGACACTGCTGTAGGGTTAGTGCTGCAGATAAGGGGTGTCGAGTTTACCCGTTAGATCCTCGCCCTGATGCTGTAACATTAATTCTGGGTGTACTCCAGGTATGCGCCGTGCCTGGTTTTTGACAGATGACCGGCACACTACCTCCCTTGTTGGACTCCGTGGTGGGTGGAAGCACGCCAGAATGAAGTCTGTTTCGTGTATTTATGGATCCAAGTCAGCTGTGCCCGGGTAAAGGTCTTGTTTTACCCACAAATTTTAACGTAGATCAGATAGCTAATAATGCACGCTTTTTTATATTAACATTACCTAATGGTGAGATGTCACGAATATCTCCTTTTGCTATACAAAAAGCTCTACAAGGAATCGGTGAACCGAAATCGGTGAAAAAATTAAGATCTGGTGATTTACTTGTGGAAACGAAATCTGCCGCACAATCTAAGTTTTATTTTTTAGTAAAAACCTTCCTTGATTTTTCTCTTCAAGTTGCTCCACATAGTTCCCTTAACTCTATATCCGCGGTATCATTTCTGAACCTGACTTGTTGACCACTTCTGAGTCTGAAATCCTTGAAGGATTTTCAGATCAGGGTGTGATTCAGGTCAGGAGAATTACAATAAAAAAGAACACACTACAGTTTTACCTACAAAGCATTTAATTTTAACATTTAAGAGCCCGAATTTACCTACTTCAATTAAAGCTGGATATCTTAATTGCAAAATTCGCCCATACATTCCGAATTCTCTGCGCTGTTTTAAATGCCAGAGGTTCGGACATTCGCAAACTTCTTGCCGTGGACAATTGACTTGCTCTAGATGTGCGTCTGTTGGGCATTCTTCCACTGACTGTACTCTAGAGCCGAAGTGTATCAACTGTTCAGAACCCCATCCATCCAATTTCAGATTCTGCCCAAAATGGAAAATAGAAAAGAAGATTCAGGAAATAAAAACAAATAAAAATCTCTCTTATCCAGAAGCCCGCAAACTAATAGTCCCGCAGAAAACACAAACATATGCCGAGGTTGTTAAAACTTCAACAACATCCACTTCTACTCAAACAGATGAAAAGATAACACAAATTATATGCCCGCCTCTAAAGTTGTTTCAGCGTGTCCCAAAAACTTCATCCTCTGTCCTTGCAGTTTCAACATCATCAACTCAAGCAAACCTATTGATGTCCACATCTTCGAAAGCAGCTTCAATTTCTAAGACTCGAACACTTATTCCTATGCCTTTTGCTGTCCCTTCATCAACCGTATCTAGTGGTCAAAGTTCCCCTTCTAAATCTGCTACAAGTCAGGATATAAAAGAAAATTCTATAAGCGAAAGAAGAGAAAAAATCCAATAAAAACAACAAATCAACCTGAAATAGAAATAAAAATGGCACCACACAAACCGCGTAAAAGTCTACCCATACATGATTCCTTGGACGAGAATATGATAGAGTATGAAGCGGATGAATACGTCTTACCGGAATATTCAAGAAAAGGTACGAAAAACATTTAAATACATTAACGCCAACACGTCACAGAAACAGTAAAAACTAATTTTTATTTATAAAACTTTGATAGCTTAAATTTTTTACTGTACACTCACTATTTTCAACTTTTTTACAACTATCTGTTATTTTATGTTGTCTGATTAGGTGGAGGTAATCCCCCACCAAAACTTTTGATTTTATCATACTATAATTTTTATACTTGATTTCACCATCTATTAAAACGTCTTGTCCCCAACTCATTTTAGAATTTTATCATGTGTTTTATTATTTTAACAAATGTTTGGTGCAGCATAGCCAAAATTGGCTCTTGCGCGCCATAAAACACTACACTCACTCACTCACTCCCCAAAATAAACTTGCACCATTATTTTTATTAAATTTTAGTTTTTTCAGTCATAAAAATTTTTTAAGTGAACATTATTTCTAAATCAAATAGAAAAGCAGCGGTATTAAAAATCAACAGAAATAATTTTTACTGAATGCTGTAAGGATTCTTTGGCAAAAAAGGATCTCCGAGTAATGAATATTTGATACTCAATTTATTTTGCTTGGAATTAAATTATGCTCATCTT
>BMAV01012112.1:21512-37857 GCA_019973955.1 Trichonephila inaurata madagascariensis
CTAAAAAGTGATACCAGTTCCTGGGGAATAAGCTAGGTCTGCAAAGGAAAAATATACCAACGTTTGCTTTTACACGTTTAGCGCAGATGTCGGATAGTTTGCCAAGACTCACGCAGACGTTCGCGAGAATGCTAATTGTGACGGATATGATGAGAGAGCAACAGTAGCGAACACAGGAATTTTTCAAGGGGAGTCCGGGGTTGAAAGTTCACCATTCTTGTATCATGCTATTTTTGATTTTGTCGATTTTCAGAAACAAAACACAGTAAAAAACTAATTATTGAATAAATAATTAGCATTAATTAATAAAATTACTCATTAATAACAAATATTTAATTAAATTTTACGTATTATATACTTAGGATTATAATCAATTGGGAAAAAAGCAAGGGCTTTGGGGAGGGGTCCGGACCCCCAGGACCCCACCCCCCTTCCTTGTGTGCGCCACTGGAGAGCAACATAGACTAGACTATTTTTCTAATGACATTTAAACTTTTAGAAATTGATGATGGAAGAAATAAATCTTTAAATAAATATCAATTTGCAATCTGTTCCAATTTAAAAATTATAGATACGAAAAATAACATGATAATTATCGTATTACTTAAAAAAAAAAGTAATTTGTTTAAAATATATATTACTTATAAAAGTAATTTGCTTAAAATATATATTGCTTAAAAGTAACAAATACAAAATTTAATACTTTCTTCTGAATTTGTATGGTTTATAATTAAGATCGTATGGTAGCTTTAGCGACAAAGCGCATTATTATTGTGTAAGGGGGGCGCGATAAAAATTATGATTGAAAATTGGGTCGCGAGTAGTGAAAGTTTGAGAAGCACTGCACTAAGGGTATCTGTATGAGAAATTTATGCAAAACAACATAACACTGTTGATTATGTTGCACATATTTTTTTGAGAAAACGAGCGTGTTTTTCTGTGATGTCTAATTTTTTTTCCAATGGAGCTGCGGATTGGTATTCTTACCATTTCAAAACCTAATGCATTCCTCGGAAGCTGATACCACATAGGTGGTATACCAATTGCAGCAAATGCTCAGTTTCCTCGCTAGAGGGATACACCTAAGCTCTGACGATACGAACCTAAACTAGGGACTTATTTTTACCGAGAGCACCCAAGCCAAGCAGACATTCTATGAATTTTTAACATGCCGCCTATAATCATACGACATAAACGCTGTCGATTTTCTGCATCATGAAATCCACCGACTTGTGCCGGGATCAAACCCGCAACCTTAGGCGTACAAGATCAGAGCCAAACCACTTACACCACCTAGCCGGCTATGATGAATAGATGTCTCTTTTATGACAATGACATTTTCTTAAATGTCTAAATACCTTGAGCGGTAACGAATGTCAATCCCAATGACATTCTCCAGAAAAATTGACTATTCTATTTCGTGTTCCTCATTTGTATACATCACTAGACCTTTATGCGGCAAAACGTACTGTATTCTTTATCAAAAGATCACATTTACTAAATCAACGTTTTTCAAACTGTGGGGTGCAGCCCCCTAGAGGGGCGCGAGCACATTAAAAAATCATAAGTAAAAGATTTTTTTAAAAAAAAAAGTATTAATTTACTGAAAGTAAGCAAACAAAATACACCCTGACATGATACAAAAAATAAAATACACATTTACATTGATATAATAAACTTATAAATGTATCAATATACTGCATAATATATTTCATTTAATTAATTCAACAATGCTATAAGAACAAGTTTGATAATTACCGGTGACCCCATAGGCTTGTCTTTTATAAAATTATGTACAAAAATTAAAACTCATCTTAATAGTTTGTATGGTTTACAATCAATCCCTTACTGCCGATAAAACGTTACGCGGTTCGCTCACCAATGTCACCGTTTTCCACGTACGCACGCATATGTGATGTATTGGGAGGAAGGAGAAGAAAAGGAATGAATAAGGAAATCCTCTGATATAAGTAAATCCTTCGCTAACAATATCAAAGTCCTTTTATTGCATTCCAAAACTTTCGGTATAATTTTATGGAGAGAAATGCACAGAGATCGTGCTTCGGAAACACGTATATATACGTGTGGGGCAATTAACGTTTTGGGTGAGCAAGATGTTTATACACGCCGGTGACGCTTAAGTTAACGCAGTGCTTCTCAAACTTTCAATATACGGGATCCACTATTCAATTATCATTTTCATCGTGCCCCCCTCCATACAATAACGATGTATTGTGTGAATTCAACAATACTATACTTTGACACTAATGCTACAATACGACTTTGACCACCGATGTATATAAACTTCTCGCTCAGCCAAAGCATTAGTTTTCTGGACGTATATATACGTCTTTCCGAAGTACGATCTTTTCTGTGCAATGCTATCCATAAAATTATTCCGAAGGCTTTGGAATGCAATAAAAGGACCCTGACACAGTGTTTGCAATGAATTTACTTATTTCAGAGGATTTGTGCTTATTTATTTCTTTTCCCCTCCCCCTCAAAAAAACATCAAAGTACGCTCGTCTACGTGGTAAACGGTGGCATTTGTTAGAAAATCGCGTAACTTTTATAATCGGCTGTTGAGAAAATAATTATAAACCGTATAAATTAGCAAGATAAGTGTTAATGCAAGCCCATGGAATCACTGATAATTATCAAAAAAAAACTAGTTCTTAACTTAGTATTGCTAAATTAATAATTAAGTGTACATTGCACACAACACTGATTTATTTATGAGTGTATTATATCAGTGTAAATGTGTATTCTCTATTTTATTGTACCAGAAAATATTTTGTTTGTTTACTTTCAGTAAATTAATAATTTTTTAAATAACCTTTTGTTTTCGACTTTTCAATATACTCGCGCCCCCCTCGTAGAGTAATCACGTCCTTCAATGGGGGGGGGTGCCCCACAGTTTGAGAAACGTTGAGTTAAAGTCATATTATGGCTTTAGCGCCAAAGTATGATATTATTGAATTCAATACATTGTTATTGTAAGGAAGGGGGCATGATGAAAATGATGATTGAATATTGGGTCGCAATTAGTGAACGTTTGAGAAGCACTGTACTAATTCATATCTCTAAACTCCTTGCACGCACTAAACGAGATTTCTTTTCATTTCATTGCCTGCGAAAGCATTTTGCCTGACTAGATAATATTTTCTCCGCTGTGTATATTTTCTTGATATTTTATTACCTTAAATACGCGAATAACAAACA
This sequence comes from Trichonephila inaurata madagascariensis, assembly GCA_019973955.1. Classification (NCBI taxonomy): domain Eukaryota; kingdom Metazoa; phylum Arthropoda; class Arachnida; order Araneae; family Nephilidae; genus Trichonephila; species Trichonephila inaurata. The sequence continues at coordinate 24,735 of BMAV01012112.1, forward strand.
ATAAAAATCTATATATCTTATTAAAAAAAACAAGCAAAATCAGAGATTTTAGTATTTCAGCTTTTAATGAAACTATTTAAAAGTCAACATACACAGGGCCTTATAAGAAAACAAGTCTAAATGTATTGCATTTCAGTACGAGTCGGACAATTTCCATAAAAAAAGCTTTCCAAAAAACTTTAAAATTTAATGATTTTTTTTCTTTGAGTTTAAAAACCATTCTAAATATCCTTCGCAGTTAATTTTAATGTAAAAATATCAGAAACACAACGCTATTTCAAATGTATCCTCTTATTGGAAATTATATTGAAACTCCTCATTCATTTATTTCCACGGCAATGTGCACATGAGTAAAAAATCTGTGTGACGTAAGTTGATCTAAAGAAAGATCAAAATTTTTTTCAAAATCAGAATATTCTTTTTCATCTTGATGAGGAAAAACGTAATAGTAGGGTGAAGCTATAGTTTTCAGAACCTCTCTTTGCTTAAAAGAGCCAGCGATCTGACGTCTCATGATTTCTTTGAATATTTTGACTGGCTCCTGTTGAAGTGTCTGTGCTTTTGCGTAAAAAGAAAAATCGTTAGCATCGCAAAAGAAAGGAGAGTTGTTAGGATAATACAAGCGTATCCAAGTAAATTCACGCATTGGATTCAAATAGTTATCAGAACAACAAGTTTCAACTATGTTTACCATTTCGGCCACAACAATGCACCAATCACTGTCTGTCCAATCTTCAACAAAGCCTGTTTTGTAAAGAGTAGCGTTTGCTACTAGAAAATAATCTACCACGTTTTCAGTCTCTTCCTTTTCTAATTCTTCTCCATTTCGATTTTGAGTCCGTAAATAATCTGTATTGTTAATGGTTCCTACCCTCCAATGGCGGAAAGGTTCAAAATTATGCACTAGAGCGGGATATTTGAAAACTTTGGAAAACGCGTAATGCAAGCACATATGATATAAAAGTGTTTTTCTTTTATCTAGTCTAAAGCGGTGGTGAAACTTGTAATCCAAATAACTGTAGTCTGCCTCTGGGATTTGGAATAAAATCAAATTACGCATTTTTGTGATGTAAACCATTTCATTTGGACTATCTCGGATTTTCGTCAATGTCAGAAGAGCAGAGTTCTGCAAATAAAAGAAAGTATTTTAAAATTTACACGGTAAGATTTTGTTCTTAAGTTATTTTTCGAAAACATAATTATTAAATAATATTAGCCACGTTACCCACCGGCTTCGCTAGGTATTTCATTACAATGTGCGACTAAAGTGTTGTTATTACAAACGCCACCTGATCGGCAAAGGCCAAATCAAGGCCCACGAAATTCATCAAGGCAAAGGGCTAAGTGACGCCGTAGCTTTGAGCACCATACAGATGACAGAATGATTTAGATCGGTTTCACCCCAATTTTGAGAGAAAATGCCCTGGAGGTTTTCAGGGGCCTTCCACCTCTATTTCCCTTCCCCCAACCTCACGAGAGGACTTGCGACTCGACGGCTATTTAAAGTACCCCATGCCGCGAAGGCACTATACATTTATAAGCATCCATGTCTTCTCCGGGATTCGTACACAGGCCCAACGGCACAGCAGTCAGCGTCGCTAACTAATATACCGGATGGGCGACGCGACTACATTAAAACCTATTTTTGTTCTGTAGATAAGGATCGCATAAAAATAAACCGCACAAAAAATGTTCAAAGATTTCATAAATTCTTACAAATATCAGACAACTGTCAAAATACCACAGAAAAAAAATTTTATGCGGTGAAGAGGGGCCACGTAAAAAAAAGTCGGACTCAGAAAAAACACCAATTATTTACGAAATTTGTGAGAAAGAACTTCCACAACAAAACGGATATTTGAATTACACTTGGAAATATTTTTAAAACATGTAGTTTCGCATTTAGAAGTTTTCAAAATGCACATACATAATTCACTGCTGCTCATCGTAATCCAAAGCTCCCGTCTTCCTATGATGAATAAGTTCAAAATCACTTTCGTCACTTGAAGATAGAATTTCAATTGATTTATTTATTTGCACCATAACGTAAGAGATAAGTTTTTTGTGACGAAGATCGGTCGGTCAGTTGCTTGTAAGTGCCCCGATAACCAGACATGCATGATTGAAGCTTTTCGAAATTTCATACACCTTTCACAGAATTGGTATCTATTTTAAGAAAATGATTTTCCAATTTGTTGAAAAGTTGTATCCCTTGCATATACTTTATCCGCTCTCAAAAAGTCCGGTTCTTCTTGTCCATCTTGATAATCTATCAAATTATTGATAATGTCATTGTCATTGAAAGTTTCGTCTTCAATCAAGCGCTGCCCCTCAGGAGGCTCACCTTCTTTAGGTGGGTACGGGTGTCATATATATAATCCCGAGGTACTCTCTCTCTCGTGATCTTTTCCTTTTCCCAAGGGGTTTACTATATTTGGTAAACACGGGTGTCACGACACTGGGGTACCCCAGTGATCCTTCTCTATTTTCGACCCTCCATCTTGTCATCCAATTTCTTTTTTTCTTTTCCCGTCCAGACCACAGACCTATGAATGTTTGGCGCAGTATAGCCAAAACTGGCTCTTGCGTCATAAAACACCAAACTCAACATCAACATCAATCAAGAGCTGTCTGTTGGCGCGTTGAGAGGAAGCAACTGAACGTGCATTGACGGGAGACTGTTTATAACAAATGAACAGAGTGTTTTTAAATGTATATGTGTACATTGCAGTGGCGTAACGCATATATTCTTACAACTCCCACTCCATAGTGCGGGGCAGGACACTAGAAGGCCACACAAAGACCTGACTAAAGCCAATTACGTATTTACCCAATTTATTAAATAGTAAAGGCAAAACCTGACTTTGAGGAGGTGCTGGCAGATCGTACAGAATAAATCGCACAGAAATAAAATCACATAAAAAAGGACCGCACAAAAACAGGTTCTACTGTATATAGTTTTTTTTTAGTATTATTCCTTAAGTTTTAGCATTGAGCTTTCAGTTGTAGTCAAAAACATTTTTATAACCCTCGCCTCTTAAAAACAGGACTTTAATTTCTGTGAAGGAATATATTTATCTTTTATACCTCCGTAACCCTACTTGAGAGCAGTTTCCCGCAAAACTCATTCTTAGCGAATTTCTGTTCAACAAAAGAAATACGCTTGTCAAATTTCAAGTCTGTGGGTCATATTTAAAAAACGAGAAATTTTATCAATACCGGTCGATTTCTATGAAACCTATTCTTAATCGATTCTGTAACGATTCCCGTCACACAGCTGTCAATTGGCCTCTTTTGTGGATATCATCACCACGTTCAATGAACACCTGCACCCTTAAAATATTGCACGGTCTTGTCTTGGGCATTCCTTGGAAACATTTCACACCACGAGGAACCCCCCTCCATCCACGAACCGGATATAACTCGTAGATAAAGACGCCGGCCCCTATCATCCCGAAGACCCTAAATAGGGCAGACAGGAGACGGTTTGAAAACTCCTCACTCACAAACAGAATTTGAACTCTAATGAGCTCAACAATATTTTTAATAACTTCAATGTATATACTGTAGTTAATAGATGCGACGTATATAAACTAAATATTTAAATTAATAAATATCATGCTGCCTTTATTTATCTCAAACGTCACAATGCCGAATCAAATGATGTCGCCAAATGCAGTAATCCTTTTCGATACTTACGTATTAGCGTCGCCGCAGCAAAACTGGTGCCACGCAAATCGCGCCATGATATCAAAATAACAAACTTCTAATGTGTTTTATATGGAAAAACTAATCCGTCAGATTTTGTTGAAAAATGGCAGGATTTGCTTGGCACCAATTTGGCTGCGGTGACGCTGATAGGTTACTATCTCGTTTTCTATACACATAAACGGTTTCCCTCTATGGGCTACATATAATAGCATTTGACGACTTCGCACATACTGTTCCTTAAGCAAAGGGTAAAAAGTTCGAAATTTCACTAAAAAAAAATTGAAAATCTTTATTGGCGAAAATATATTTACGACTCCTTTGAAACATGAACAAAGCTGACTGCAAAATTTTGGATCGATACGATCAATGGGGTGGATTTGAATGTCTTAATTTTGAATACAAGATAAACCAGAAAATGTTTTTTCATGCGTTTTTTAAAAGTATAACAATTATTTATTAAATAAGTAAAAATTAAGTAATTAAAGCGCTTTCAAAACTATACAAAATTTAAGTTCAGATAGTTTTTCTTTTTTTTGTTAACGTTTTTCTAGAGATAGATGATGGCAAAATAAATCGATAAAAAGTATTTTTCAATTTTGAATCAAGAGAATAAGATTCAATTGTGATTGGGATTCACTCCCTAAGCGTTCGCGTTTCTTCCGAAGAAATTGCCGAATTATTAATACCATGAAATTAGTTTCTTCTGTTATTTAACACGAAAGTTTTTGATACATTCCGAATTCTTAAGAGAACTTATTTGCATGCTACTATAAAAATACAGTAACATCCCAAAAGGCCTAATGTGAACGGAAGGTGACCAAGTTATTGAGAATGGGGTCAAACCAGTATAAGTACGAGTGGGATTAAACAAGTATAAGTACGAGAAAATATCATACTGCTCTTGTATGTATTGTTTTCTTGAGAATACAACAGAAAATAAGTTGCCCAAATACCTTACACAAAAGAAAAGTGCATTACTTTATGAAGTCATAAAGAATCTACACGAAAATGAAAATTAATGAATACATAGTATATAATAATTTACTTGATCAGACACACCTCAGATTGATTGAATATTAACGTTGATACGTTGACATTTAGCTACACGAGGGCTTTTGGCGATGGACCACGCAATTTTGAACCAAGGTCAAGCAACGTGGATGACACCTGAGTTGGCAACCCCCTCTCCTAACTACCACACTGCACCAAAGGGGAGACGTTTCAGCTCTCGGCAGATTTAACGTGCATCTACCCTACATGGTGGGTGAGTGAGTGAGTGAATATTAACGTCGCATTGTTCAGCTACACGAGGGCTTTTGGCGACGGACCACGTAATTTTGAACCATGGTCAAGTGACGTGGACGACACCTGAGCTGGCACCCCCTCTCCTAACTACCACACCACACCAACGGGAGGACGTTTCAGCTCTCGACAGATTTAACGTGCATCGCTGCCCTACACGGCGGGTCTTTAGTGGTACGGGGCTCGAACTCATGACATGCCTGCCATGGTCCGATACCTTAACCACTGGGCTACCGCAGCCCTCCTACATGGTGGGTCTTTAGTGGTACTGGGCTCAAACTCGTGACAAGGCAAGCCACGATCCGATACTAATACCATTCGGCTACCGCGGCCACCAGACACACTTCAGAGAAATACTTTTAGAAGACATAAAGCTGTCTGTAATAAAAAATAAAGTAGCCCGACTTTGCAAAAGCTTGCTATTTTTTTAAAGTAATGTGTTGTCTTCTGTACTGCACTCTGCGTTTTGCTGTTTCATCCCGAGGAGGACGAAGGAGCAGCAAGTCTGTTCCCGAAGCACCTTGTTCAAAATACTGAAGCCCGGCTTCGACAACCTTTAGTTCTTCACTGTGTAATATTTTAAGATTTCGTACGGCGTTCTCAACGTTAGCATCATTATTCTGCGGCATTTTATTAATTGTGATAGCAACAATAATTGCTGCATCGGACATAATGTCTTCTCAATATCGTTCTGAAACAGGCATGTACGTGGGGAATTTTCAACGATGTGGCCATGTTATCCGCATTGCTGGGTTACCGAGTGCCGAGGTTCCCAAACTTTTTTTTGTCTCATAGACCTATTGCCATGTTTTTCGGTATGGGGTAAACCTCTGCTTAATTAATATTGAATTTTTGCAAATTTATCAATTTTAATGTCTTTTTGACAGCTATAGTAATACTACTACTACTTTAAAAGAATCAAATTTATAACTAATTAAGTATAGAGTTAAAAGTTTAAAAAGCATATGTTAATTAAATTAAAAGTTAATATATATAAAAAAATAACTGTTAAATAAAATACCAAACAACACACAATTGATTTTAATCGGAAGGATGAATCTGACGCTACACTAACAAATTTTCAACATTTAGTATCAATCTTGTCAGGTTTAACCTTAAATCTCCTCTGTTAGTAGCGTCCAGCTTCTTTTCTTTTTTTTGTTTTTGGAGATTGGCAATTACGCTGAAACTCCTTCTAACAAAGAAAAATAATTAAAAATTTCCTCACGATATTCCATAATTCGGGACAAATAACAGGTTTACTTTTTTAAAGCCAAAATTACTGGCATCTGCTTCTAAACTTTAAAATCTTCATTGGTGCACATCACGATCAGTTCCTGTTGTCATGTGACATTTTTTTTTTCAATATGACCATATAAATGTATTGCCTAATGCCGTATTACCATAGTCAAAGCATTCTCAAACCTGGTTTCAAAACCTGAATAAAATGCAGTGAAATGTTGAACGTAGGTTAAAACGTCCTGACAGATTGTCTGGGTTAATTTGAGAAAATTCTGAACCTCCAGTATTATACTCCTTTAGTTTAACTCTGGGAAGAAACGCTGAAGTGGTTCCTGTTTTAAAAAAATGTATGCTGTAACCTTATACGGGCAAATTAACCTCATTAAATTTAATAAATAAATCTGCTAAATAAGTAAAGTTTGGTTTCCACTTGCTTTAATTTTCTCTTAAAATTAAAGTCACGATCTAGAATAATGAGAGCGAATATCACATAGACACCCACTTACACCTCATTGACCCCCAAATTATTTTTTGCTAACGTGGACCCCTTGCAGATCGTCATAGACCCCTGGGGGTCTATATAGACCACTTTGGGAATCACTGCTCTAGAGTATTAGTGAAATGAATCGCAAGCCGAATTGCAGGGTTTGTAGTTAAGTTGCATTATAAAGGATTGATATATCTGAGTCTTCCCGCCTCAGTTTTTCACACAGTGAAAGTATATTTTCAAAGAACATTTCAAACATATAATAAATTGATAAACGTTCTTACCACGAAGGTAATACTATATGCAGAATCTCTGTCCATTGGGAAAAGGAGTAAACAAATTTCTTAAAACTTATGACTCACTTTACTTAAATATTAGCAGTTTAGTTCAGTTCAGTACAGTGTGAGTACACTGTAATTCTGGCCATCACTTTATGCTCTGAAAGAATTAGATGGGTATATTAATATTTTAGTATCTATTATGGTAGATATGAAGAGATTTATACTTTTTGGACGTGCTCTCTTGTTTTACATCTCACTATTGTTGAGTGAGTGAGTGAGTGAATATTAATGTCACACTGTTCAGCTACACGAGGGCTTTTGGCGACGGACCACGTAATTTTGAACCATGGTCAAGTGACGTGGACGACACCTGAGCTGGCAACCCCCTCTCCTAACTACCACACCATACCAAAGGGAGGACGTTTGAGCCCTCGACAGATTTAACGTGCATAGCTTCCCTTCACGGTGGGTCTTTAGTGGTACTGGGCTCGAACTCGGGACAAAGCTAGCCACGATCCGATACCTAGACCACTCGGCTACCGCGGCCACACTATTGTTGAGTAAGACCATTAAAAAAATTTTTGAAGAGTTTTGTAATTTCTACAGGTTAAATTGAAATTTTCCCTTGTTTCTAGTACTTGACATCCCGAACACATGGAATCAGCTTGTTTAAAAAGAAAATTTATGTCACACAATAGTTGTTTTTTTCTCGCATCTTATTAATTAAAACATTTGAATATCTATTGATTGCTGCCTGTCTATTTCTGTTTTCAAGATAACGTTATTATAAAAAGACTTACCGTGAGTCCATATAATGAACTTTAGGATGTTATTCAACAATATAAAGATTACTGTAACCAATAGTTACTTCTTGCAGAAAATCTGTTAAATATTTTATAGTCGTGGTAGCTGAGGGGTTATGGTCCCAAATTTGAAGCCAGAATGCTGCAGGTTCAAGTCCTGGATCCACTGAAGATCCACCGTGTGAAGGGGTTGATGCATATAAAATCTGACGAGGCTCAAAGTCCTGCCATTGGCGTGGTAATTTGAAGAGGGGGAATGCCGGATCAGGAGTCATCCTCGACACTTAGCCGAGGTTCAAAATTACGAGTTCCATCACCAGTAGCTCTCGTGTTGCTTTGTAGTGTGACGTTAATAAAAGTTCACTTACTTGAATATAATAACGAATGTTCAATTTGCGAAGATGACATGCGTTTGATTGAGAATGATTCCACACACTAATGAATTTATTTAGGAAAACCGCAGTGGCCACGGTAGCCGAGTGGTATAGGTATCGGATCGTGTCTGGCTTTGTCACGAGTTCGAGCCCAGTACCACTAAAGACTTGCCGTGTAGGACAGCGATGCACGTTAAATCTGTTAAAAGCTGAAACGTCCTCCCGTTGGTATGGTGTGGTAATTAGGAGAGGTGTAGACATCTCAGGTGTCGTCCACGTCACTTGACCATGGTTCAAAATTACGTGGTCCGTTGCCAAAAGTCCTCGTGTAGCTGAGCAGTGTGACGTTAATATTCACTCACTCACTAGGAATACCGCAAGGAAAGAATGATTGAACATCGTATTTGAAAATCCGTGAGGAAGAATAATTGGTTGGAAAAAGCAAATTAAGTACAATTTATATTTTAATTATTGCGAATACATGTGTTGAAAAGTGCAACTGAGAGTTTTATTTCTCTTAAGATTAATCAGAAAAAAAACTAAATTGCTTCATGTGATAATCAAGCCGCAGTAGCGTAATGGTCAAGGTCACGAGTTTACAGCCGGCTTATCTTGAATTCGAACTTTAATGCATTTGAAGACATACCATGTAGAGAGGAACTGATGTACATTTTGTTGGGGCTCGAAGCTCTCCCATTGACGTAATGAGGAAGTTAGGAGAGTGGGTTGAAATCTAAGGTGTCATCCTCTTCACTTGATCATGTTTCAGAATTATAAGTCCGTCATTCGTTATCCTCTTGTTGTTTTACATTGTGACGTTGATAAACACATCACTTACTCTACAGCAGTGCGCCGCAACCTTTTTATCGCTGCGGACTGGTCAACGTTTGATAATTTTACCGCGGCCCGCTGAGGGTGGGACACGTTGATTGTTTATATTTCAGATTGTTTTGATTCAACAATTTTAATTTAGTCACATTTATAAATATGCTTTCAGAATAAAATATAGTTACACCAAAAAAGTGATTTAACGTGGAATATAAAGTGATTTCCGTGGAAAGTTGTGCAAATCCGAGAGAAATGCACCACTTTAAATAAAATGGCAATAGTTTAATGTTCTTCAGGTGGCCCGGGACCATTTGATCCACGGACCGGTACCGGTCCATGAACCAGGGGTTGCGGATCAACGCTCTACAGAACCAAATAAATTGCACGAAATATTTATAAGACAATAAGAATATATAATTGTGATTGCTTATTAACGTTATATATATGTCGCAGGGAAATGACGAACTTAGGAATATCATGAAATCCTTAAGGGATAGGATCAATTGACGGGAGGTGTTAAAATAATGTCTCTTCAAGATCATTTCCATGATGAAAATAAGTGATTTTATGAAACCCTGAACTGTTTCAGTGAAATGATGAAATGAACAAGTCAACATTTACATTGGCAAAATGTTGTCCGGATGGGAGACACCTGGGGGGTCGAGTCCTTGTACTTCCTAACCATATACAGGTAGTACTATCGATCCCTAAATATCAACCCCATATCTTTAAAATAATAGCACCATAGGATTAACATAGGGATTAATATTTTAAAGTGTAAGCAACCGAGAAAAAAGATGTTCCACATAAAAAAAATACCAGGCTAATTTTCTAATTATTTGTTAATTAGTTTCGAATAAATAATTTGTATTTCGTTGACTATTGTTGTATTACTTACTTCTACGTTTAATATAATGCACCATATTTGTTAAATAAACACTTTTAAACTCTTGGGAAAAAAACTGCATCATTTCACTGAAAAATGTCAAGGATTTGTTCAAATCCCTTACTTTTATCAGGGAAATGACCTTGAAGACCATTTTAACATCTCCCATCAATTGATCATCTCCCTTAGGGATTTGATGAAATTCCGAATTCCATCTTTTTGCTGAGACATATACATATAGAAACTCTTTCTTAACCACACTCTTCAAATTTTCATTCTTGGCCGCGGTAGCCTAGTGGTAAAGATCGTGGACTCGTTACTGGCGTTTCATGAGTTCAAGCCTGGTACCGCTGAAGACCTGTCATGTAGAAGAGGCCGGCCGTCACACGTTAAATCTCTAGAGGCTGAAACATCCTGTCATTGATGTGGAAGTTAGAGGATGGGAGTACATGCTCAGGTTTCGTTTACGTCACATAACCATGGTTCAAAACTATAAGGTCCGTCGCCAATAGCCTAGTGTTGCTTTTTAATGCGACGTAAATATAACTGTTAGTCACTCTCGAGAGAAGATGCTTACTTTTTTTCCCTCCTAAATTTGAAAATCTTGTGAAATAAATTAGTATACATTTTTTTAATATTATACTCATTCGCGTGACTTTCTAGGATGTTCGAAAAAAATTTCATGTTAATGTTGAAAGATTTTATTTTTTTTATATGTTTTTAATACATTATTTATAAAAAGAAGCAAATGATTATAATTATTTCTTATTATTATTTTCAAAGCTTTTTTTCCAATGGCAAAGCACATTACCTTTTGAAAACATCACTAAAAAGGTATATTATTATTTAATGCTTGTTTTTAAGTGGGTTTTTTTTTTCTTAGTTTCATGTTATGTTTAAACACATAGATCAGTTTTCTGGTAGATATTCTTCAACCGAAAATGGTAGAAAGATAAATCAATATTTCTACGAAAGAAAACTGCTAAAAAGAAGCAATTCCCAAGTTTGAACTTCAAGATATATTTTTCAGTTTATAAAGTTTTAAAGAAATGTTACGTAGAAAGGCCTTTTTGAAAGATGGAATTTATCATCAAAATTTGCAAATGTTATGAAAAGAAAGATAGATATATTCACTTTTTCTCTATTAACCAAACTTAAGATTAGAATGTGGCACTTATTTTTGAATCTTATATTCTTTTCATTTTTTTTCTTTCTTTATCTGAAAACTTTGAACTTGATTCCCGTTAAATTTGTTTCTTAAAGTACTGTCAGTCACAGATCTTATCTTTTGTATATTACAAAAGAAAGGTGTTGACGTAGCTTTAAGTACAAAGGAAAGTGCTGAACTCCCAGAATTCAAAAACTGGTGAGCAGGTATTTCTAAAGAATTCCATATAATATTAAAAGCAAACAAAGTAAATAGAGTTCGAAGATACGAAATAAATGAAACGAGATGATTTCATCGATGAAAAAATTCTGTTGAAGTTTTTAACAGCGTTTCATACTTTTTCAGATTAAAAAGAGAACTGGAGTTACATCAATTTTTACTGTAATTGAATTATTATGATAATGATACAGAATATTTTTAAAAAGGGAAGCCTAATGAACTCTTGCAAAAATTGTTTGTGTGTTTATTTTAAAAAATGCAACGATATATTTTGACTTTCATTTCATATATCATTTATAGTTTTTAAATAGATGATATTTGGAAAGAGTTATATATGCATATACATGAAGCAAATTTAAAAAAATATTTTTCAAAAAAAATTATAAAGTTAATTTATTTTTTTTTAATTTTGCCAAACTGCATTCAATATATAATTCTTTTTTATTATCCCATTTCTTACTGTGTACTTATTAAAATGATTCGATTGTATATTTGATTGCTTTTTCACTAAAAAAGATCTTTTGTATCGAAATTGTGACCGGGGTAGCCTAGTATTCCTGGTCGCATATTCGTGGCTTGCGTGTCCGGTTTGAAACCCTGTGCTGTTGAAGACCCACCGTGTAGAGGCTCAAAGTCCACTCGTTGGTGGAGTGTGGAAATTTGAAGATAGGGGCACTATCTCAGGTGTCGTTCTTGTCATTTCTCCGAGGTTTGAAATTACTAGGGCCGTTGCCACCAGCCCTCGTGCTGTTTTATACTGCGACGTCAAAAAACATTCATATGGAAATTATCTTAATTCGGTGAATTATTTTTTCAACTGTTATCTTAGAATTTGTAAAAGTGATAATGTTGTGAAATAAATTTTTAACTTTAATAATCATTTCAAATTCCGAAACATATATTGGATTAAAACTTTATATTTTAGATAACAGTAATTTCAATCTAATCTGTGAGCTTGGCAATCTTTACAGCAAAAATTGTATTTATTAACTAGGCTTTTCAAATGCAAAAAAAAAATGTGAGATAACTAATTTTGTAAAAAGTTTTTCTTTCATTGTTTGTAAAATAAAACTACTACAATAATAATGAAATAATGCTTTAAAAATACAGTAAGGGGACATGTATAAAATGAAATTAACAAAAATGTTTAATATCTGTCAAATCTGTTTAAACATGAGAATTTTCATAAAAAAGTTTTGCAATTCCTCTCAAAAAAATTCCTTCGTATGTTACTGCAATAATTTAATATATTTTAATTTGAATACAATTTTAAAAAAATAGAGATGATTAAATATTATTATATTTGAAACTGTTAAACCATATCATTGCTAAATAATTTTCTCTTTTTATTAAACAATTTTCATCACGGAGTATATAAAAAATCGTACTTTTTTAATATAAATCTTTCTATGTCAGCGTTTCTCAAACTGTGGGGCGCCCCCCACTTGAGGGGCGTGATAACACTTCGAGGGGGGCGCGAACATATTGAAGAGTTGAAAACTAAAGATTATTCAAAAAAATCAAAAATTTACTGAAAGTAAACAAACAAACAAAAAATACTTTCTGACGTAACAAAATATAAAATACACATTTACACTGATATAATATACTTATAAAGGTATCAGTACTGTACAATGTATTTTATTATTAATTTAACAATACCGAGTTAAGAACAAATTGGATAATTACCAGGGACCCCATGGGCTTGTATTAACCCTTATCTTGATAATTTGTACGATTTATAATTAATTCTATAACTGCCTATTAAAAGTTAGGCAGTTCGCCCCCAATGCCACCGTTTTTCTCGTAGACGCGCGTATTT
>BMAV01012112.1:56625-74779 GCA_019973955.1 Trichonephila inaurata madagascariensis
TACAACTATAAAATATTTGCAATCTTTTCTGTACATAAAGAGTCAAGTATTTTTTTAAGAAAATCAAAAAAATTTTATTATAAATTTAGTTATAATTTTAAATCAAAAGACCATAAAATATTTTGCACTTCTTCAACGAGTAATATCTTATATTTATGACATTTGTATATTTTCAAACACAGAGAAACATACATTTTGATAAAAAATGTTAGATTAAAAAATTGTAGTAAGGAAAATGAGAAACGTTTTCTTTAAAGGGTAATAATTTTAAAAAGATAGCAGATTTGACTTTCATTTATGTCGCGCTCTAAAGCAACTCGAGTGCTATTGGCGAAGGACCTCGAAATTTTGTATCATGGTCACAAATGACGAGAACAACAACTGAGCTGTCACCCTCACCCCTTTTCAAACTTCCACACCACACCAACGGGAGAACTTTGAGCCTCGACAGATTTAAGCAGAAAGGGAGGGGGGCTTTTATTAACCTCTGGACTGTTCTCCGAGACTCTACAGAAGCAACTCCAGCTACAAATTCTTTGTTGTTGTTGTTGTTGTTTGTAATGTCACCTGACGTAGTCAGATCGAGGCCCACGAAATCCATCGTGGCAAGGGGATATATGTACGCCTGTCGTTGGCCTAAGCCTCGAGCACCACACAGGTGACAGTACGATTTAGCTCGGAAAAATTCCCGAAGGGACGATAGATGGCGACACCACCGATCTCCACCTCCACAATTTAGGCATGGAACTGAAGGGGAGGGAAATATTCTCCAGTCCTCTGCACTCTTAATTCAGCCCACAAGACTTTCGGACACACTGATTTAACGAGCACGTACTCCGTGTGTACTCGGAGGGTATTTGGTGGCATCGGGCATCGAACCCAGTCCTTCCGGTCTCGAGTCCGATGCTCTAACCACTAGGCTACCCACGGCCCAAACTCGTGACCATGAGAATTCCACCACCCTGTTTACACATAGGATTATTCAAAATTCTCCCGACAGAAAAAGAAAGGGAAGAAAGACACAAAAATGCATAACAACATAATTAAGTGATAACATTTAGAAGCTATAGAAGAACTTGTGAAGTATTTCCCCGTGAGTGATACCTCACTCCTAAGTTAACTTCGTGATCTAGAGGTGTAGGATTGAACGAAGAACCAGGCGTTGTCATGATCTTAAAATGTCTTTATTGAGATCTTAACTTAAACACTAACAAAAAAAATGATAATATTTATATTATAACTTAGCGGATCTGAGGTGAGAAAACACACAATGCGTATTACCAAATAAGCGCGATCTTAACCACTATATTTCACTTTCCCTTCCATTCTTAATCTCTGTTTATATCACAGTTACTATGGATACTAGAATTATCCTACCTTAATTTCTTCTTAATTGCAATCCTCTCGGATCCTCATTATCTATGGATTAACTAGCGTGGAATTGGATCCACCTTGACTTGATCGTTCTGTCACGGATAGCTTCACACAATCAATGACGGCTTTCCTATCTTCCTTCAGTTCACGCGTTTAAGCTAGACTAGCATAATCACTCCCTAATAGGTCATACGCTTACGTTAAACTTCTGCTATTTAAAAGGTTTCTAATTTGCATGTTCACGTTTCGCTTCTGGATTTGGTTGGAAAGAATTTGCCTTTTTCGGCCCCAAAGAACCCAAGAGGAGATTTTAGTAGAAAAAGCGATGAGACCGTCACAAACTCAGAATTAACGTTCATAAATCAATTACCAACATTTTACTTATGCTCTGATTATAAATATGACAAAGATCATTTCTGAACTTTTACAGGAAGTTCTATTTAATATTTCAGATGATGCTTTAGTAGAAAAGTTGAAGCATCAGAAGAATTCATCTATTCCCTTCTCCATTCACTTTTTAAAATATACAACACTCATATACTTTTGGCTACAATTTTTTTACATAATGCGGTATTTACATAATATCGCAAGTTATTGGCGACATTACATGAAACGAAGCAAATGATCGCCAATTCAGAGCATACGACACATGCGAAATCGGGATTGCCAACTTGGCGAGTTATTTTGACCGTTGGTGATTGTTGCGGTAATACGTAATACTTATGCGAATGTCAGTAAACAAAGAATTATTCTAATAAATCTTCAATAATAATATTGATTTTGAGTGCGTATCTTAAAATCAATTTTCTTAAATATTTTTTGATTTCCATGGATTCTATATAACTTTAAATGTCATTGAGAACTCGTCATTATGGAGCTTCGTCTCTAAGTACGCACTTACGTAAATTTTATTGACTGATTTTCTTCTCTATTATACATTAAAACATCAATACCCGTCAAAATTTCTATTTAAAAATTTACAGATATTTGAATTATTATTATTTAATTGTGAATGGATAATGCTGAATTATTCAATAATAAATGTACTGAAATTTTTTTATCCAATGACTTCATCGATTTTCTTCAAATTCGTTTAATGTTTTTTATTTTAATATTGATGTAAATATCAATTCAAATGCTCGATTCTTTTCCTTTATACAGTTTTTATAAAATATTTTCTGTCGCTCTATTTTTAATTTGGAAATAAAATTCACTCAGGAACCCAAAAAATACTCGCAAGATTGATGAAGGTAAAGAAGAGAGAAGGAAAGTTGTTATTTGAGTTTTCTTGTGAAATACGCCCCATTAAATACTGAACAAAATAAACTGCACAGGCATATTCTAAAGAAAAAGAAAACAAAGAAAGAAATACAATAGTTTATCAGAAAATTTTAGAAAATAGAAGCAAAAACTTTTTATTAAAAATTACTAGAGGAATATTACTTTTAAATTACCTAAATCCGTCTATTCTTGTATATGGAGAAACTAAACTGATCATAATAAAAAACATAAAAAAAAAATATTATTTTTTCTATCCGAATCCAAACGACATAGAAGTAGACTGATTATTAAATCGTTAAAATTTATTAGAAATTTTAAGTGAAGGAAAATAACAATTGCTAAAATATTTCTAAAAATAAATTTCGTTAAGGTATCCGACTACGTTCGGAACCGTGATTTTAAAAAGGCTCATAAATGGATCATTTTCATGATATTTGGTGTCACTTAGATTAGAATACATATATAAAATTGTTTTAAGGACATTTTGATAAAAAAAACAGTTATTTAAATACAATATCTCGGCAAAAGATTAACTTAGAATAACCTTTTTTCAAAATGTTCTCCTTTTGAGAAAATTGCTTCTATTATAATAATATTTTGCCTGTATATAGCTGAGACCTCTGTACAGAGACTCAACTATGATTTTTGAAACATTCACATTATTTTAAGAGTTACAACCATTTGAAATAATTATCGGTGCTTTTTTTCTTAAAATTTCTCCCCTCTGTTGTCTTAAAACGCGGATAAACCCACTTCTAAGTTATATATTTCAAAAATTCTAGTTGAGCCTCTGTACAGAGGTCTGAGCTATATACAGGCAAAATATTATTATAATAGAAGCATTTTTCTCAAAAGGAGCACATTTTGAAAAAAGTTTATTCTAAGTTAATTTTTTTGTCAAAATATTGTACTTAAATAATTTTTTTTGTAATACTATTCTTAAAACTGTTTTATGTACATTTTCTATTCTAAGTGACACTAAATATCATAAATATTATCCATTTATACGACTTTGCAAAATCACTGTTCCGAACGTAGTCGGATACCTTAAGTGCTATTGTTTATAATTAACCTTTTTATTTCCAAAGCATTAAACAGATATTTCCAAACTGAAGATAAATGTAATTGTCTATTTATTATGATATTCCATTAATATTTTTATCTATTCTAACCATACGAAAAAATTTTGTTGAATTAATGATGAAACATTATTTACACAGATGAGCAAATATTTACGATACATTAAGCAGCCTTATAAGTTAACTTAATTTCTTGCTAATTTATTATTACGAATGAATTAACTATAATCAACGAAATAAATATCTCAACATAACATTTGTAATTTACGTTTTGTTATTTCTAATTGTGAAAATAAATTGATTTAAATTAATATTGTAGATTGTTTTCTGCTTAAAACTATCTTATTCTGTGAACTAAGAAAAAATTTTCATAATTAATGATCCATAAATGAAACGATTCTCTCAAATTTGGTGTAATGAAAGAAGAAATTTAACTTTCGCTTAATCCTCCATTACTTTTAACCTTTCACACTCCCTTGGGTAATCAAGCATGAAATATTTTAAGATATTATATTTATGTCAAAAATTCTTCCATATTTTTATGTTTAAATTCTTCTTCAAACCTTACATTAAAGTACTAGCAGGCTACTTGAAAATATTGTGTAACCATGCCTTAAATTACCTTACAAAATAATGATTCTTTGTTATAAACCTCTTCCCGGCACCTAAATGTATTTATTTAGCACTTAAATGGTTCATTATCAATTGCAACATTTTTTTGTTTAACTGACCTCAGTAGAACCCTTTAAAAAAATTTTGAATTGTTAAATATGTTCATGAATTTTATGTTAAACGTTTAATTATTAAGTAAGAAAAAGTCAATTAAAATTGAAAATAAAAGTGCTTTGAATAGGATTATCCTCAAGTAAAAATTTTAAATATAGTTTAAAATCAATACAAAGAATTTGTCCCTACCATTTATAATTTTGATTTTATTTTACAAATGGCTTGAAATTTTATTAACATCAAAAGCTATTTTAAAAATTCACTTTTTAGAGTTTATAAATCCCGAATAACCTGTATTAGTAAAATACTAATGCATCCAAATTTGATGTAATTGAATTTAAAAATGCAGTTGAACACAATGTTATATCACTGAGCAATTAATCTACATAAAATAACAAAGACATAAGGAAACATTTACATGATACTGAATGCAATTCTATATCTTGCAGGTTCGGCAAAAATTTTCATAAGTCAATTAATTCAGATCAAATAATAACTTCAGTTAAATTTAACAAACAAACTTTAATAAGCTATAAATATTATTACGAATTGTTAATTGGTTCAGAGCTGGATATAAGGATAGTCACTCGCTTCAAAGGGTACATTACATCTGGCGAGTGCAAACACTTGAAACAAATATAGAAGGGGAAGGGTTACAACAATTTTCTGGCGTGAATAATCATCTCCAAAGAACGATGAATTGCGGTTTTAACACATGATAAGGAAACATTTCACATGAGAGTGTTTAAATTCTTATGTTTAGTTTTTTTTTACAAATGGCATATTCCTGTACATCAAAGTCATTATAGTTTAAAGGCAATATTTGTTCCATATTTTGAGTTGTAATGAATATTATTGATTACAAGAATGAAAGTAATTCTAAGAAAGAGAATGCCAAAGTACTATCATTACAATAAATGGAAATATCAATACGCGCGTACTTTGATTATCCCATTCAAGATTTCTAAATTAGAAATTCTAGTAAGATAAGTTTAAAATCAATACTTTGATTCCTTGATTAAATCTTTTAGAAAAGAATTTCTTTTACATTGATTAAGGGGACATGATACGATTTATAAAAATAAATCTTTGATTTAATGATTTTCATGAATTATTTGGCTGCTTCCTATACGTATATGTATTATGTAAGATAGTTTTTGTGTTCACATAAAATCGCAAAAAGCTAATAATTCAATTTTTTGAAGAATTTTTTTTAAAAAAAATGCTACACTTCTTTCAATAATTGACGCAGACATAAAACTTGATTTACAAGTAGGTCAAATGAAAAACTATGTAAATAAAAAGTTAGTATGCATTTTATGATAACATGATTGATACTTGTAAAATACTTTTTCCATGAATATTTATTGAAAACTTCTTGAAAAACTTGTAAATTCTAAATTCAATTTTTTAAAAAAAAATAATAATAAGCATTGCTTTGATTTTAAAATGCATGCTAAATTTTGTCAAATGTAATAATAACAAGAGTTAGAAAAGATATCAAAGTATTTGGCCCAATAAGAAAAGTCTTAGTATTTGAAATAAAAAAACTAGTGATTTTCTTTTGAGATACATGGTTTTTTTTTTCAAGTTTTTATTTGCTAGGATGTGAATAAAAAATAACATAAAAGTTATCAAGATTGTGGGTTTTTTTTAACTTAGAGCCTTAAAATTTTGAGAAATTATAGAGAAATATACAAAGAATTAATTTAGGCTAAAAAAATTGAAATTTAATTTTTTGCCGACTTTTGTCAATTGAATCATTCTGGGCCCTGTTATTAAAATCAATGTGCAAATTTCAATCAGCAAACTAATTTTTTATAAATTAATTCAATGGAACCACAGAAAGGTTCTTAAAATTTACAAATGATATTTAATGAATTAAAACATTTATTATTTTCGTGATTAAAATGATTTTTATAATATTTATTCTCCTTAAAATCACTGAAAAATTCAAAAAGAAGAAATACACCCGTAAATAAAATAATTAATGAATTGTTCTCAAAACGACGTATTTAAACCAATTGTAATTATTATTTATTTAACGTTATAAACCTTATTTATTAAGATTTATTCATTATAACTTAGATCACATAAAAAGTTTGTACTGTATCAAGTAATTTATACTGTTTTACATTTATCTAATAAATTCTTTCCGCACTTGCATTGTCTGTAATAGTACAGAACAGAACATTCTCAAAATAAGGCAGTTTCAAATTAAAGCTAGATATTTGGATCACGACGTAATATTTCAATACAAAAATCA
The DNA here is from genome assembly GCA_019973955.1 of Trichonephila inaurata madagascariensis. Classification (NCBI taxonomy): domain Eukaryota; kingdom Metazoa; phylum Arthropoda; class Arachnida; order Araneae; family Nephilidae; genus Trichonephila; species Trichonephila inaurata. Next base: position 63,352 of record BMAV01012112.1, read on the forward strand.
AAGCTATTTTGTGAAATCTTTCTGTAAAAATATAAAGAAAATGCCATAATTTCACTACATTCTACTTTAACAGCTTCTGTTAACAAAAGGAAACACTTTTTGCTAATTATATATATTATTGGAAAATTTTAAGAGATTTTACTGTAAGAAATAATATTCTGAAATAATATTAAAAAATTTATTAAGCATAAGGAAATAAGTGCAAAACTTTTCTTAAAAAGCGCTTGTGATAAAAATATTTACATGTTTTTCTTTTCTCAAAATAAAGCATGTGAGTATGTATTGTCATAATTATGAGCATTTATATTAAATTGGTTAAAAAAATCCTTTTTTTTTATTAGAACAAGGAAAATTTTTTAAGAAGTACATTTCTCTTCCATTTTATGGCATCTAAATTTTTAAAGATGCTTTTTGTCCAATTTCCCCCTTGATACTGATGCTGTGAAGATAAACAGTCAGTTTTCACAAAAACTAAGAAATTTCCAAATTTTTTATATCTTTATTTTTTTTATCAATTATTGGAAAATAAATTTTAAATTTCAGAAGGAATTCAATTCTTAACAGAAACCTAAGAAAGGAAATGTTATGAGGCGTATCTGGAAACAAAGTACCCCTTTGGAACATTTCAACATGATTTGGCTTCTAGTCACAATTCGATATTGGTCTAGATTTTAAGGCGGGAAAATAAATAAAAGAGCTTAATTGGCCTGGTAATTCACCAAACATAACTCCTACAGAGAACTTATGACATATTCTCAAGAATTGCTAAACTACGATGACAAAAAAACAAATGATAAGAAGTGCTATACGAGTATGGTTCCACGATGATGAAGTTGAGAACATGTGAGCTGCAATAGTGGATTCAATACCAAGACGAATTGAAGAGGTCATTTGTGTTATAGTAGGACATACTTCGTACTAATATAGAGATTTTTCTGTCTACTTAAAGTATATAATGGTTAAAAGCTAGGGTTTTAGAAAAAGTTGTTTTTTACCATTTGTCCCAATTAATTTGAACAGTATAGTATGTATATTCCTAAATATGTGAAGAATAAAACATTAATATACATGCAATGATGTGCTGTTAAAAAATGTAAATTAGCAATAACTTGCTTCACTAAATATGTATTTACATTTTTATAGCTATTTTTAAAGATTATAATAAGTTTCAGTTCTTTACTTTAATGAAAGACTTATGATAAAAATAACAACTAATAATTATAAATGTCTTACATTTTTTTTTTTCATTTTCATCTTTGTTTTATTTTACTTAACTTACGTTTCATATCTTTAACTTTGTACTTTTAAAGTTTTACTTCAGAAGTTTTGTAAATACATTTTCTGGTGGTCATAATTTTTCTACTTAAGTTTTTTGACTACCTTCCTTCGAAGTATCTTTTCCAGAATTTCTCGCTTGCGTATGAGTACTCTAACTTAGCCTTGACAATTTTTTAATCTCCTTTAATTCCAGACAGACATTTTCGTCTTTTTCTCCTATAAAGAAATCCAAAAATTCCTGAATGCAATCAAGATGAGTGAAGAAGAAATGAATTTTTCAACAAAATGCTTTTAATGACTTTCTGAGTTTTTTTTATCTGGATCTTTTTGAAAAATATTTTTATTTATCTGTGAGCAAGATACACAGAAATGTAATCAAAACTACCTGAAAGTTACACTAAAAGTTATCTTGAACTTACTTCCAGAAAACAGGAACAAAATTTCTTGATTAGTTTTCTTTTACGTCTACTTTGATGTAACATATTGCTCAGAGGATATTATTTCGATGTTCTGTCCTAGGTTGTTCATAAATTTCTTATCATTCATTTGCTAAATACCAACTTTCAATCACGATTATCTTAGTCATGCTTCTACTCTATCTTAAAGTAGTATTTTATAAGAGACAAGTCTTGCAAAAATATTAAAAATAAATTTACAATACATAAAACAATTTTTTTTCAGTTCTTGCAAAAATATTTTTTTTATTGAAAACAATTATAAAATCCCCGTGCACCACAAAGTATCACACGAGGCTTACAGAGGTAAGTATTAAACACATATTCAAGGGAAATAAAAAATAAAAAAAAATTTGAGGTTAAGAAGAAATACAAATATTTACAACAAATTCACAGGAATTTTTAAAAGCATTTCTGGTAGAAAGAAGTTGGTGAAAATTCGGAGGCCAATTTATATAAAGTCCCTTGAAAGCCAGTCTTAGGATCTTTCTTTCTCTGACCAACTTGGAACACAGAAGGAGCACATGTTCCACGTTTTCCTCGCCGCCAATATTACAATCACAGGAAGATGACGGAACTAAATTAAATTTGTTCAAGTAGCTTTTGAAATTACCATGACCAGTGAGAAATTGGGTTATTTTGTAGTTAGTGTAAAAATGATGGCATGACAGTCCCTTATTAATGGTTGGAAAAAATTTCTTTGTTATGCTCCCTTTATTAGAAATGAGATATTCTTGGTTCCAAGACTTCACCATTCTTTCTTTCGTGATCTTCTTGTAAAACGATTTAGGAATATTAACGTCAATGTCAATTGCAAAAATATTAAAAGCAAATTTACTGTGTTTTCACAGTAACAATAAAACAATGAAATAATTACGAATATACCGGGGGGGGTTTTCGAAACTAAGCCGCACCCCAAATTTTCAGCAAGTTTTTGTGAAAAATGAAAACTAGTGTATAAAAGGATTTACAGATAACCAATTTTAGGAAATTAAAATAATTTTAAAATGAGAACGAATAAGAAATGAATAATTTGTTATTTTACCAGTGTTATAAACTTTCAAATACAGGCATGAAACTATAATTGCTCTAACTGTTCTATCCAACTAATTTTTTCCCTTCGATTCTAAGTCACGCCCGATTTTCAGTAGCAGGAACACTGGAAAAAAAGTGCTGCTTAGAGTTGAGTAAATATGGTATACATATATACTTGTATATACATAGTAGTAAATCCATCATTTGAATAACTAGTTAAGATTTAGAAGAAAACAATAGAGTAAAATATATTTTAAGGCTCCAAACTTCTTCACTTTCATCCAATATTACAACGCACAAAGCCCAGTGGCTGAGTGGTTAGTGCATCGTGCTTCCACGCTACAGATACGAGGTCTGAGTCAAGGTTGACTCAACCTTTCATCCCTTCATTGGGTCGATAAATGAGTACCAAGCTTGCTAGGGAACTTAACACTGGGGGCTTCACGTCAGACTGACCACCTGACAGTAATATCTACTCATTCATCTCAGGCCCCAAGATCACGTATACTGAGTTGGGCACACAGTAAGCATTGGCAATCATGGACTGTTGCGCCATTGAGTTAAGTTTACGACACACAATTTGTCTTCTGTTAAATATTTTATTGTTAACTCTTTTAAAATTATTAAATGTTAGAATATTCTGTAACTAGATAAAAACTATATTTATTTAAATTGAGTACTTATGTGTTTAGATACTATAATCTCTCAAAGAGGATATAAATTCATTTATTGTCATTTAAGAAAATTCACCTAAAGTCCTTGAAATCATTTAAAAGCGTGATGTTGATTTTAACTTCCAAGATTCTTAAGTGCATAAAATTTTAAATTATGGTTCATACTGTTTATCTTTGCTAATGTTTCTTAGTTGAGAATTCTTAATTAGCGTATTATGCCTTCAGCATTTGTGGAACTAGAAATAATATAAAGTAAAATATTCCACTTGAATTAAGCTTGCACTTTGCGTAAAGAATAAAACATCAGATTAACCTTTAAAACTTAAAGAATGAATCGCTGCAAATGTGGAATAATGAGTTAAGTAAAGCATTAAAACGTTGGATATTAAGAATTAAAGTAAAGAAAAGAAAACACATTTGTGAAATCAAACAAAAATAAATCGAAAGAACAAATGCACAAATTACCCCACAATTAGAAAAACATTTTAATTGCTTACCCATTATTGAAACACATATAACAATTACAATTCCGTACTTTATAATGCGTATCTTTCTTTTTATTATATTTGAAGTCGTTAACTGATATCTAACATTTTTTAGACAATTACCGAACTTTCTTGTTGATGTTTCTGGTTCTCCAGAGTCTGACGAAGCCAGACAAAATCCATTAGACCGTTCACTTTTAAAAAGTCGAACACAAGAAAGGGACCCGTGTCGATATATTTTTCTAGAGAGATCTATACAACTCATTATGTGCTCGGGAGAGACCCGGTGATCCTGACACTTTTCACAGATGGAAAAGATCTGTTTTGTTCTCTGAGAACGAGAGGCACTTGATGTGACCACTGGCAAGACGTGAGAGTGTAGTCTAGGAGCATCTGTCACACTTGAGAGCTAGAGACAGACCGGGCCTATTACCCTCAAACCAATGATGAGTGAGAAGCACTCTCCACGCCACCAAATTTTGAGATTTTTTTTTCAGAGTATAATTCCAGAAAGGAAAGGGTGGAAAAAGAGGAAGTTGGTGGATTACATCTTTCTACCACACTTGATCGATTCAAGATTTATTGTTTTCTTTTTGAATCTCAACCGATTAGAATCATAAAATGTCGAGAATTTTTATCTCATTTTATATTAAAAAAAAAGAAATAAATTAAAAATGTTAAGGTATCCGACTACGTTCGGAACCGTGATTTTGGAAAAGCGTTTAAATGGATGATATTTATGATATTTAGTGTCACTTAAATTAGAATGCATGTATGAAATTGTTTTAAGGACACATTATGACAAAAAAAAATTATTTAAATACAATATTTTGGCAAAAAATTAACTTAGAATAACCTTTTTTTAAAATGTTCTCTTTTTGTAAAAAATGCTTCTATTGTATTAATATTTTGCCTGTATTCAGCTGAGACCTCTGTACAAAGGCTCAACTAGAATTTTTGAAATGCTTAACTTGGAAGTCGGCTTATCCATGTTTTACGAAAACAGAAGGGAGAAATTTTAAGAAAATACGCCGATAATTATTTTAAATAGTTGTAACTCTGAAAATAATTTGAATTTTTCAAAAATCATAGTTGAGCCTCTGTACAGAGGTCTAAGCTATATACAGGTAAAATATTAATACAATAGAAGCATTTTTTACAAAAGGAGAACATTTGGAAAAAAGGTTATTCTAAGTTAATTTTTTGCCAAAATAATGTATTTAAATATTTTTTTTTGTCATAATGTCCTTAAAACAACTTTATACATGTATTCTAATCTAAGTGACACTAAATATCATGAAAATTATATATTTATGCGCTTTTTTAAAATCATGGTTCCGAACGTAGTCGGATACCTTAAGTAATCAGACAAGTTCAATTCACATAGATTATCAGAATCAATCAAAATGTCTGAGACGATATAAGATAAAGCGTCTTCGGTTCATTCAACAATCGCAAATTATTAAACCAACTAATTAATTAACAAAGAATTCATTTATTAAAAAAAATTTCTGGTTTTACTCCAAAAGGTATTTATTCTGGGATTGTAGTGAACATATTTAATTAAAATTTCAATGGTATTATGACTTTTTTGCATCTATTAACATTTTCTCCAGAAAAAATGCACACATACATCGTCATTTATTAAATTCTTTAAACACTATGCTCTATGAAATAAAATTATTATTTATATTGAAGATTATTAACATTGTAGAAAATAGAACTCACAATAATCGAAACTATAGTAAAAAAACTCTAACATACAAACAGAAAATAATAACTAGAAAGCTATAATAAAAAAGTTGTCTGTAGCATTATGTAGAGTTCTTTAAGATAAAATATAAAAAATGCTTAAATAAAATACGCCTTTTATCCGTGATTAGTGAGTAATATGATAGTGAAAACCCCTTTTCATAAATATGAAAGAATATGAAAAGATAAAAGTTTCACAATTTATAAAAAATATTTCCATAGGATGTGCTCATGGCACTTTAAAAAGAACACTCGATTAGATATTTGCATGATTTCACAAAAGATTAATATTTGATTTTCATCAAAAGTAACAAATATGTTTAGCGTTAATGCTAATTAGAACTCGTCAAAAATCTCCAGTTACCAATTTTCATCTCGTCTGCAAAAAAAAAGATTTAACTTACAAAACGATTTATTGAATATTCTTTTGTGACTTAAAATTCACCAGACTAGATTTCCAAGTTTTCCAGAAAGAACAATGTCTCCTTCCAAAATTCGATTTTAAATCTTCGCGATGTAAAATATTTTCTTCGTTTTTTCTTTTAAATCTTCACATTTTCTATTCTGCAAAATGCATTTCTTTAATATTCACATGAATTCAAAACGGTTATTTACGCATTAATATTATTCAGAACATTTCTGTTAAACTTATGGAATAATTTTTTCTGTGTGAAAATATGTTCAAAATTTGAATATGTGTTTAAATTCAAATAGCATCTAATTGGAATTTTATAAAGAATTGAATTATGGTTATATATCATATTTATAGCTCAAAGGAGAATGATTTTTCGTTTTTTTTTCAGAGCTATAAGTTTTATCCCGTTTTATGCATGAGTTCTACAACACAAAACTCTGATACATATATGTAGACTTTATGGAAGAAAAAGTTTGTTTTCAGAATGCTTCCAAAAAATTATTTGTAAAAATCATAAAATTTGCCATAAATTATTTTAGAAATATTTTATGAGTATGTAGTTTTGCTATAAGATACGCAAATGATTATATTTTTCATCTGGCAACGCTGATTTATGTTTCATATTATCATTAATTCTATTTTATGTCATAATTTTTGTTTTTTTATTATTTTTATAAAACAATGATCCAATAACTCAGTATCTCTTGTAGAGGAAATGAAATAATTGACTAATGATATAGCTCTATTCATTCCCATAATTTGAAATATAAAAAAGTTATATTAATTAAAAAATAATTAAATTATAGTTTAGTTTAGTAATTTAAATTATTTTATATTTTAATTTAGTGTTTAAATTTTAATTTAGAATATAAAATAAGTTCAAACAATACAAAGTAATGAGTTATTACTCGTTTTTTATTTGTTTGAATTTCTTACTACATTGAAACTGATATTTTGAAATTTTATTTACCTTATTCATATAAAATTTGATTATATACCTCAATGTTTGTGTATTAAGGTATCCGACTACGTTCGGAATCGTGATTTTGCAAAAGCGTATCAATGGATAATATTTATGATATATAGTATCACTTAGATTAGAGAATGTATATAAAATTGTTTTAAGAATATTATTACAATAAAAAATTATTTAAGTACAATATTTTGACAAAAAAAATGAACATATAATGATCAATTTCCAAAATATTCTTCTTTTGTGAAAAATGCTTCTATTATAAAAATATTTGGCCTGTATATAGCTCAGAACTCTGTACAGAGGTTCAAATAGAATTTTTGAAATATATAACTTAGAAATGGGTTTATCCATGTTTTACGACAACAGAGAGGAGAAATTTTAAGAAAAAAACGCCGATAATTATTTCAATGGGTTGTAACTCTGAAAATAATGTAAATTTCTCAAAATTCATAGTTGAGCCTCTGTACAGAGATTTGAGCTATATACAGGGAAAATATTATTATAATGGAAGCATTTTTCACAAAAGGAGAACATTTTGAAAAAAGATTATTCTAAGTTAATATTTTGCCGAAATATTGTATTTAAATAATTTCTTATGTCAAAATGTCCTTAAAACAATTTTATACTTGAATTCTAATCTAAGTAACACTAAATATCATGAAAATTATCCATTTATGCGCTTTTTAAAAATCACTGTTCCGAACGCATAGTCGGATACCTTAAATGCAGTTTTATAACACTTATAATACATTACGTATGTATATTACAGTTAATTTTGTTGATACAATAATTACCCCAAATTATGTGTACTAAATTATGTGTAACCTTGAGTAAGTTTCTTAAACCTGATTTTGTTACTTCCATCAATTGTACATTAACAACAGGCGATATTTTTAAATATTAAATTACTTGAACTATTTCAGCAATATATCAGCAATACAATACGAACTAAATTTGTGAGTTTACTGCTGATCTATGATGGATAGTACAACATTTAAATATATTCTAGGAATAATCACAAACACACACAATTCAGCACCAAAATTAGAATTATTATAAGATATTCCACGATTTAATTAAATAAACAATGATTTTTTTTTGTTACCCTTTTAAAAAGAATAATTTTTAACATTTTTAATCATTCTTGTCAAGTATGCTATGAACCGTGATTAGATTCGAATAATTGTAATATAGTGTAAAACGAGAATAAAAATGAAATTCAGTGGACCTCTTAATTAGCAACACTTGAATAGTGTTATGAATGTACTTTTAATGGGATTTAGGATTATAAAAGAATTAATACGGTTTTAATAATCGTAATTTAGTATAAAATGACAATAATGTTGTTCAATATAGCTCATAAATTACTAACATTTGAATAGTGTTATTGTTAGACATTTAAAAAAAACCATGCGCGAAATATTATTTTTTGGATCCGAATTTTTATGGACTCCTTGTGTTGTTTTTCCAATCCCGTTCCATGATCTCAATGAAAGTAAACAAACCGATTCGAACCTGACCTTTTTGCAAGTTTCGTGATTTGTGGTTGGCAGCAACTGCAATGCAAATCGAGCGACTATTTAAACTCGGCTCGTGTTAGTTCTTTTTTGGGGAGAAGAAAGGAAATATTCAAGTGTGTTTTAGCTCTTAAATAGAGAGCGGCTGGTTGGCTATGCAACTGTATGTTGCACAACAGCATTTTAAAATAATCGTTTTTAATATTAGACTATGTAAGAAGACGGTTCGAATCGGATGTCTGGTAATGTTGAGTTTTTTAACTAAGATTTTATTAGTCAACTTATTGTTTTTGATCGCTCCAGTGACGAGCACATTGATTTTATCCTTAATTATTAATAAAAGTAATTTTTGGAAACTGCTTTCATCTTTATGCCTTCTCGACACAAAACTTTCACTGCTTGCTTTGCGAAACCTTTGTTAGTTTATTTTGAATTGTAACAGTTGTGAATGTACATTTAAAGAGATGTAGGATTTTAAAAGAATTAAGGGGTCTCAGGGGTGTTAAATTTTTCTAGAGGTCTGAAAATATAAACAATTTTCAAACAGGTATAATTCATTTAAAATTAAATTTAATGATTCGAATCTTTTGCACATTCTTTATAAAAGAATGGGGCTTCAGAAAAGTATAAAATGTTTAAAATATAATCATAATTTTAAAAATCATAAGCATATGAAAATTCTATGATAAATATTAAGTATTTTTTGTGTTGCGCACGCTATTTTCTAAAGTAGTAGCATCTGATGTATAAAAATTTATAGAATTATAAAATGCATCATACTCTTTAAGCCGTGCTTAATTTTAGCATTATATGTCTTTTGTATTTCAAAATATTTGTAAAACATTGCAATTTTTTAAATATTTGTAAAAAATGTATATTTTTATTTATTAAAATATGTAAGTTAATATTCTATTTATATAAAATTAGCTACAGTGTAATGAGAATACATTTAACTTTATTATTCAACTTATAGCTAGTGATTAAAGCTACTATTTTAGAAAATAGCGTGCGCAACGCAAAAAATACTTAATATTTATCATAGAATTTTCATATGCTTATGATTTTTAAAATTATGATTATATTTTAAACATTTTATACTTTTCTGAAGCCCTATTCTCTTATAAATAATGTGTAAAAGATTCGAATCATTTAATTTAAATTTAAAAGAATTATACCTGTTTGAAAATTGTTTATATTTTCAGACCTCCAGAAAAATTTAACACCCCTGAGACCCTTTAATATGGTTTTAATAATCCTTATATATTAATAATTAGGATTTTAAAAGAATTAACATAGTTTTAATAATCATTATGTATTAATAATTAGGATTTTAAAAAGTAATAATGTTTTAATAATCGTTATGAGTATAAAATGAAAATAAAGTTGTTCAGTATAGCTCATAAATTACTAATAATTGAATAGTATTATGAATGTACACATTTAAAGAGATGTAGGATTTTAAAAGAATTAATATGGTTTTAATAATCTTTATGTGTTAATAATTAGGATTTTTAAAGAATTAAAATGGTTTTAATAATCATTATGTATTAATAATTAGGATTTTAAAAAGAATTAATATTATTTTAATAATTGTTATGTAGTATTTAACGAAAATAATGTCGTTCAGTAGAGCTCATAAATTACTAACAATTGAATAGTGTTATGAATGTATATTTAATGGGATGCAGGATTTTAAAGAATTAATGTGATTTTAATAAATGATCTAACGGGATTGAAAACCCATTGTATCTAAAGCGAAAAAAGTAGCACACACATACATCGATATTTTATATATGAGTGAAAATTTTACTCTGTAAAAAAAGCATTTATTTACAAATTCTTACAGGCGGTAAACTGTTATTACATACATAAATTTAAGAGCAATGAAAAGAGAAATTTATTATAATCACTTTAACAGCATAATTCTATACATCCATTATTTTATTGCTAAGAGATATATTCTTCCAATATTCATTAAACGATTCAAAACAGCAATGAATTCTTCTTCGTCTCAAACTAAAAAAATACACATATTCAATATAAAAGGTGAAATAAAAAGACAACATCGGAAATCAAAAATGATAAAATTACCTCAGACGTATACAGAAAAAAGAAACTATACTTTTTTTTAACTCAGAGCTATATCTCTTTGATATCTGTACATTATTTTCTAAAAATATTTTGTATCCAAAGGCGTTCTTTTCAATTACTCAATTTAACGTTCTTGGAAAAGAAAGCAATAAACTTACTTTTATAGGTAGAAATTTCGGATTTGTGCTCGTAAAAAGATACGTATACGCTTCGTATTTATATATTACTCTGTTTCGGTTTTTTAAGCTTCTTTCAGATCGCATTCTTAAGAAAAGATGCTTCACTAAAATCACAAACTTTTATTACAGTATAAACGTTTAAAAATGGCACAACAAATGGGGCTTTCGGCGATTTTTTAGTTCCGTTCTAAACCACAGTTTATCTCATTAACCATTTGTATTATAGAACCAAATTGTCCAAACATAAAATTAAATCCTTTCTTAATACTATATGCTAAAGCTTTTAATTCTTACATATTGATGGATTCTCAATTGAGGAATTAGTAAGTGGATGAAATATATTCATGGACCTGAAGGAAGATTAAAACTGGGCACCTTCCGATCCGAAAACGAGTATCTTAGACACCATGCTAAAACGATCGTCATAGCATGGAGGCTATCACTGTTTTATATAGATATCATCGCCACACTGCTCTCCTGCCAGTGATTCGATGAATAGGTGAACGAACGATACCATATTCGTGGCGAGCGTGTGAGCAGTTGCATCATTTTGAGTGCGACAGCTTTGTGT
>BMAV01012112.1:83492-100211 GCA_019973955.1 Trichonephila inaurata madagascariensis
CTGCTGGAAAGTGAAGATATCACTCGAATGGATTGGCCAGCGTGCTCCCCAGATTTAAATCCCATCGAACATGTGTGGGATGCTTTGGGGAGACGTATTGCCACACGCTCACATCATCCGGAGTACAACCAACAACTCAAACAGATGTTGATTGAGGAATGGGCACTCCTACCTCAAGAAATGTTGCACCAACTGGTTCTGAGTATGCGGAGACGGTGCAAAGCAACCATTGTAGTAAGGGGAGGGCATATACCATATTAAGGAACATCTGCTTGTTGTTGTTCCTGTTGGATAGACAATCGTGAGTCACGATACTATGCGTTCAATAAAGCTTGTTTTTGTTTGATTCCATACCGTATGTGTTGTATTCCTTTTTCAGCGTCGATGCTTTCGTCCTCCTTTACGTACATAATACACTCCCTCATTTCAGAATTTCATGTCTCTCAGATGATTTTTCGTGAAGTTATGGCAATAAACCTACCTGTTGCTTAAGTTTTGCACACCAGTGTATATGAAGGCAAAATATTATTATAATTGAAGCATTTTTTACAAAAGGAGAATATTTTGAAAATGGGTCATTCTAAGGTCAATTTTTGTCAAAATATTGTACTTAAATAATTTTTTATTGTAATACTATTCTTAAAACAATTTAATATACATTTTCTAATCTAAGTGACACTAAATATCATAAATATTACCCATTTATACGTTTTTGCAAAATCACGGTTCCGAACGTAATCGGACAACTTAACTGCAAAAGACCTCTGTTTAAAATGCCTGCATGATCGTACCCAGAACCCCAATGATAACTTCAATAACTGTGTATGGAATCAAGTTCTAAAAAACACATTTGTAAAGAAAAAAAATTGCAAATTGGAGTAAGGGATGCAGTATTATGCTTTAATGAAGGTGCACATTCAAGAACAAAGTATTAAGAGAACTAAAAATGAATTCTGAGGTTAACACTTGTGAAGCCTTCGAAACACTGACAAAGTTAGAATTTGTGAAGCCGAGATGACAGTTCAAAAAGCCAGCAAAGAGGCCAACACTATTGAAAGACAAAAAAAAGGAAGAAGGATGCTTTAGAAGTGTTCATGCAAGATTAATACAAATCTGGAATATTTTAAATATCAAATTTTAGTAAGCTGTAGCATTTTAATTTTTTTTTTTTTTTTCATATTAATCAAAATGTGTTTTTCTAGTTTTTAGATACATCCGTAGAAAATTCTATCAATTATATTTTAATAAAACTTGGTATGAGCTTTTGTATCGTAATAAGACATTTAATGCTGCTAATTTAATTTCTGAAATGTCAGTATTTTTATTTTTACTGCTAATTTTCTAAAAAAAAAATTACCGTTTTTATCAAAATTTCAAGAAGTCAAGATTCAAATTTTTTAAGAAAAATTTCTAAGCAATGAAGCATAAAAAAACTAGAGTATTTAAATAAAGGTACATTTTTATAATTAAAGCAGCTTTTGTAATTTTATATATCACAAAAGGAAAAATACAGGGACCTAATCAACATCATGTATACGAAAGCATCTTTCGGAGTGTACTTTTTCAAATCCTTATATTTCTAAAAATATTGTTCACATTGAAAAATTTTATGTTATAGTATATTAAGAAAAGAATATAGATCGTGTAACACAATTTTTTATTTATGGAGTCTTTTTGATTTTGAGAATAATGTTCCTTCGAAAATCAAAATTTTGCTTGTTTTCCGTTATCGAGAACGTCCCGTTTCCCTTAAAAAATGATTAAGCAAACAAAATACATTCTGACATAATAAAAAATAAAATACGCATTTACACTGATATAATACACTTATAAAAGTGTCAGTACTGCACAATGCTTTTGATAGTAATTTTAACAATACTAAGTTAAGAACACGTGTATAAATTACCAGTGACCGGATGGGGCTTGATAAAAAATTATATACAAAATTATATACAAAATTTAACACTTATCTTAATAATTTGTACGGTTTATAATTAACTCCTTAACTGCCGATCAAAGGTTACGTGATTGGTTCCCCAGTGTCACCGTTTTCCACGTAGACGCGCGTATGTTATGCAATGGGGGAAAGGGGGAAGAAAGAAAGAAATAAGCAAATTCTCTGAAATAAGTACATTTTTCGCAAACATTGTCACCTTTTATTGCATTCCAAAGCCTTTGGAATAATTTTATGGATAGCAATACACAGAAAAGATTATACTTTAGAAAGACGTATATATACGTCCGAGGAGATTAACATTTTGGCTAAGCGAGACGTTAATATATACCGGTGGTACCATAAGGCATTGGCCCTTGAGGAATGCCCTACTTCTACATTATTTTCGCAACCTAGAGGTGTGGGAGTGAATGAAGAACCAGACGTTGCAATAATCTTAATATCTCCTTATTAAGATTTTAACTTAAACAATATACAATTATAGTATTTATATTTAAACTAAGTGAATAATCTGTGGTGAGGAGATACACAATACGTATTACCAAATAAGCGCGATCCTGATCACTATATCTAACTTTACCGCCTACTCCTAATATCAGTAAATACACAATTCCTAGTAGTAATTTTTACAATCCTACCTCTATATCCTGGGTAACCAGTAACTCACTCGAATCCTAAATGAAGTGGCGGTTTATCCTCTTAGAATGATATCCACCTTGACTTGAACGCTCTGGCACGAATATATTAACTCTTGAGTGTCGGATAACTTCTCATTTCATTTTAACACTAGTAAGCATAGACTAGCATAACCACTTCCCAAAAGCCACCCTGCTTACGCTAAACTTCTGCTATTTAAAAGGTTGCTAATTTGAATATTCATTCACGTTCTTTTCGAGTTGGTTGGAAAAAATTGTCATTCTTGCCCCAAAGAAACCCAAAAAGACAATTAATGGAAAGCGCGATGAGCCCGTCACAGTACTTTTGAGGTTAAAGTCATATTGTAGTTTTAGCGTCAAAGTACAGTATTATTGAATTCAATACATTGTTATTGTATGGAAAAAGGAAGGGAACGACAAAAATTATGATTGAATATTGGATCGCAAATATTGAAAGTTTGAGAAGCACTGGCGTGACTCGTGCAGCCATTTAAAGTCACTTAAAAATGATTGGCAAAGTTAAAAAAATGGATGAAAGCGTTATTCATGAATTGAATGACATTCAAAAAATTAAACGTTTTGAAACATTTTCTTTTCTTCTAGTAGTTTTGATTTATTTACTGAAAAATCGATTTCCCCTGATCAAGAAAAGATATTTGCATAGATTTAACTGGATAAAACTACTGTTGCTAGATAGTACAAGCTAAATTATTTGAGAGAAGTCTTTTTTAAATAGGATTTTACCAAAAATACCCATGTCGAGTTTACAAAAAATCTTGACGTGATGGGAAAAAATGCTAATTATTTTCAAAATCAACATATAAAACTACATAAAAATCACGAAAATTTCTTTTGTATTTTTCAAATATCTCAATTTTGCAGGCCTGCTTTATCTTTAGATCTAATTAATATCATTTTTTTTTTAAATTTTATGTGGGAAATGAGGTATACATGTAATTAATATAAAATAAATCTAATAGTTTATACTAGTATTTTATATATAAAGGCATATTTGAAATTAAAATTTATCTTTTACCTTAAGAAAAACTATTTCAATAATGGAACTTTATCCTACTGTATACTTATTAAATGAATGATCGATTTTAGATATTATATTTGTGTTTACAATTGTGAACATTGGGTTTCATTCCGTCAAGAAGGCAAATTTGTTTTCATTTTGTCAAATTAAAATAAACACAAAAGGAGACATATATTGGAAATCAATGCTGTTTTCCTGCAACAGTTTGCAACTGATTTTCGAAATATGTAGAACTCCAGAAATAAACGTATCATGTACGGTTTATATCAGAAAGATAATATTAAAATGAGCCCACCATACAGCTATATATTTTTTCTGTTTCATTGCTCAGCTCTTTTTTCATCACCTGTTGATCCGAAAGCAAGCCTATTTACGAGATTATTTTCTTTTCTGTATTCAGTGTTTAACGGTTTCATAGCAATTTTTTCGTTCACAATAACATTGTCTTCAGCCTTTTTTGCTAAGAGTGCTCTTCTTGTAGTTCCTATGATGTTATTAAGTATGACGAGCCTTTTACACCGTTTATTTCTTGCTAAGGAAATGAACCAACTGAAGAAAATAGTATATCTTCTGGTGGAACTAAAACATCATCGCAAATCAAAAAGTATTGGATGGTTCAAGATTTTTGTAATCGTCACCTCATCTTCTCTTCTTTTGTTTGCTTTCAGAAATTTGGGAAAAGATGCCTCCTTTGATGTTTCCGCTATCTTTTTCGGGTACAAAGTTAATAAAGATTATAATAATGCTGTTTTCACAGTTTATGCTATTTTTACTGCATTGTTTTTTATGCTACCATTGATAACGTTCTCTTTTTATTACACAGCTATTTGCTATGATATAAGGGATATAATACAGAACTTTGGCAAAACGTTGTCGAATATTGCATCGGATTATGAAGCCATTTTTCGTTCTTATACCGCGATTAAGTCGCATGTTAATCAGATAGATAAATCGATCAGTTTTTTGGTATTCACTGTTATTATCTACAACTCTTGCATCGTGTGTTTTTCAATGCATGTGGTACTTGAACCGAAAATGTTTACATCAATTGAGCTAGTCTTCACATTTTACTCGCTTTTTATTCATTTTACTTTATTCATTTTGATGACTGCGTCAGCCTCTATGATACCGGAAGCATCAGCCGAAATTGGATTCATTGCCTCAACAATTTCCGAAAAAGATGGAGCAGCAACCTTCAGTCTGCAAAGATTTATTTCTTCTGCGGAAAAGGAAATAACGCTAACTGTATGGAAAATTGTTCCAATACAAAGAAGTTTCATTTTTGGAATAACTGGGGCTTTATTCACGTATACGTTGATGTTTTATACTCTTTCAACGAGTAAACATTAAATGCAACGATCCAATTGAATGGTCTTGTAAATATTTAATGAATTCTACATTAAATAACACGGGACAACTTTATGCTTTGTAAATTTGTAATTTTTTTCCTGCTGTTTTGAATAATAGTAAATATTTGTAGCGAGATATAATCTACATAAGCCAGTAACAGCATCGGGACTGAAGTGATCCCTTCTGCCTAGAGGTATGTTACGTGCTTATGGATCAGAAGGTACCAGGTTCTGTCCTCCGAACAAGCACCACTTCATTGGTGACCTTGACGCTGAACAAAGGGAAAACGCAAAAAACTTCTGATATGTCGTGGTGTGATCTACCCGCAAAAAGAGCAATCAAAAGTCTTAAGAACCACTTGACGCAGCAAACAAATTCGTCAGAATCACTTTACGCAGCAACCAGAGTCGTCAGACTCACTTGATGCAGTAACCAAAGTCACTGGACTCACTTGACGCAACACCTATAATTAACAGCAACAACTCACATGCTCGAAATAACAAATATATCATTCGTTCACCTATCCACCGACTCACTGGTGGGGTAGTATTGTAGCGATATCACACACACACATCTACATAAACCAGTAACAGCCACCAGACAGAAGTGATCACTTTTATCTAGTGGTATGTTACGTGCTTACGCGGATCAGAAGCTACCGGGTTCTGTTCCCCGGATAGGCACCACTTCATATTTATCCTAGATATGAGAAGACCATGATAGACGCTCTTCGTTATTTTCTTTGTATAAAGATAAAAAGTTAAATAAATGCGATAATATGAGTTACTTTAATATCTTTCCATTTCAAATTTATTTTCAGTTGAATTCGTAATAAATAAATAGAATTACCCATCTTTGTATGAGTTTGATTCTATATTGTAAAAACTCTGCACTTTACACACAGAACAGACTTAGCTCTGCAAACTTTAATCTTTCATGTTAGAATTAGGAAAATTTATTGGCTTATGTGAAATTGAGAAAGGACTTCACACTTTTAAATATAGTAAAGTGAAATCATGAAACAAAATAATTGTCTTAGATTTATTTTCATACATGAATAGGTTCAAATATTTAACGTGGACATAGTTTTTCTACAAAAACTCATTAAATAACGCTAAAACTTTTTAGTAATTAATTTCAAAGAAAGAGATAAATTTAGTGCAAATTATTGAATGGCTTATTGCTGATTATCGAATATTTTATTAACTGTGCTAAATGCGTGAATAGTGATGAACGAAAAATTATTAAATTTAAATTTTTTTGCGCTTGAAAAATTTTAAGAAAAATGTTATTAAAAAGGAGTGATGATCGTATCAATGCTATGTTAAATTTCTGATAATTGCTTTATTAGTTCCTGTCAGAAAAATAACACTACGTATTTAAAATGCTATTGTTTTGCTAAATTTGAAGTAAAAATATTCCTTTAAATCGTAGTATGATTTTCATTTGTCCATAAAAGCCTTTTTGTTTGTAGGATTTGTTCCTGACAAATGAAAATATTTGTAAAATTTTTCTTAGGAAAAAAAACTTCTAAGCAAAATGTATCAATCTGCTACAAACTTTAAACTTGGACGTTATTCGGCACATTGCTTACTGTGTATACTTTGATTTTTTTATTAGAATTTTTTTTAATTCCAGAAAACATTTCTTTTCAGTTTTTCTGTTTACGTGATGTATTAGGTGTGTGTGAAGAAAAGGAATAAATAAGCAAATCCCCTAGAATAAGTAAATCTTTCGAAAACATTGTCAATGTCCTTTTATTGCATTCTAAAGCCTTCGGAGTAATTTTATGGATAGCAGTGCACAGAAAAGATCATACTTCAGAAAGACATATATGTACGTCCGGTGCAATTAACGCTTTGGCTGAGTGAAATGTTTATATACGCCGGTGGTACAAAACAGATTGTAGTCGCATTGTAGCTTTAGCGTCAAAGTATAGTATTTTTGAATTCAGTGCATTGTTATTGTACGGAAGGAGGGGGGTGCTTTGAAAATTATGACTGAATATTGGGTCGTAAACATTGAAAGTTTGAGAAGCACTGCTTTAATGAAAGCAAGCTGCAGAAATAAGTGTGTAGCACATTTAAGTTAGCAGTTACTTTTTAATTTTTAAATTTTCTCGCTTAAATATTTTAGCTTCAAAAAGTAATTTTATGTCATGGTTATATCTGTTCACAATGAAATATGCTCAGATATAAGCTTTTTTTTTATTTCAATGGCTTCCATCTTTTGAAGAGAATGAAGCAGTTCTGGTGTATCATGGGGTTGAACATTGAATATCATGCTGAATTTATTAAATTATTTGGATCACTGCTGATAACAGATTAACAGGGTTCACTAAAGCGTTAATGTATCGTATTTATAGCTAATCCTGACAGAATAGAAGGGAGATCCATCCTTTTTTTGAAAATCGCGGAAAAGATCTGTATGAACAACAAAAGGAGTAATTTATGCATTGCACGAATGATAAATTTAAATTGAAAAAATATTGTGCCCAATCTAAGTTGGCTTCAGAGAAGTTTCCTTACTTCTTTTGAAAAATAACGAGTTTCTTCTTCAAAGTTTTGATCAAGATTATTATGTATCGTTAAGGTATTTTTTTTTACTGAAACAGGGCAATATACACTGAAATGAAAGGTAAGAGTTAACTAACTACCAGAAATTTCTGCTCCATGAACGGTTTTGTAAATAAAAACTAAAAGACCTCTAAAGATCCAACATTATAAAGAGTAATTCACAATGAGAATAAGCAATAGTCCATTGCGGTATGTGTAAGACAAAAGATCTAAACGTATTTGATAATGAGCAAATTATCAGTTTGGAATTATTGACGAATGGACCACTCAATCTCAAAAACATGCAAGTACTGGGATCTTCAAGAGTCATTGTATCACGGATGTACTGTGAGTATATCAATTTTGGTAAAACCATCCAAACAAAAACCAAATCCTGTGGGGAGCAGTACAGTATATGTTAAACTATCTCCAACTATGGCAGCAGATAGAAGCTCCCAGGGCAAGAAATCACTTGAAAGGTAATGCTAATGAAAAAAATGTTAGATATATACAATCCAGAATATGTTTTTTATTATGAAGCGTAAAAGTCATGCCCCAACAGAGCATGTTTTATGATGCAAATAATTTCATAAGGACGAAAACGTCATCATTGAACTCTAGATATTCAAAAAAAAAAATGTGGTCTAAATTCATTAATTTGAAATCAGGTGGTAATATATGCCAAAAATTCAGTAATGGTATTGCGATATTCCCATTAAACAATCAATCCTTGTTTTTAGGGCTCTTTACAAGTTATTGAGGATGACAATGGACTAAATTCATGATGGCCACATGATAACGGCAATCACGTGTTTTCCATTGCTTAAAAGTTGGCATACTAGTTATTCAACTTGTAAAAAAGTTTAGATAACGTTTAAAATTTGATATGATTGGGTAAAGAGTTCACGTGTTAAAATTCATCACACAGTTTGTGACGTCTCTCGCGTCTTTCTGCTAACATAACTCCTATGTTCTTTGACGGCCACGATTAATGGCAAAACTTTTCCAACCCAATACCAAGAAGATAAACGAAGATAATATGTAAAGGAGATATACTATAAAAGGATAGAAGCTTTGATGATAAGATATAGCGCGGCAAGCTTAGAGATAGTTTAGTGTGGAATCATTCTGATCGTTAGTGCGGCAAGTTTAAAGATAGCTTAGTGTGGAATCTTGTAGATCAAGAGTTAGCAGTCCGATAGTTTTGGAAAGAATAGAAGTCCTATATAAAGAAGTTGGAATCTTCATATATAAAGTGAAATATAAATATCTCTATAGGTGAAAGAAGGAGATCTGCAAAAGGTAATATTTGACATAGGTATTTAGATGAATCGATTTATTAACTATAATTAAGATAAAGGATCTAGTTGCGTGATCTGACTTAAATACACGGTTTAATTGGGTGTTGACTCTCACTTTAATTAAAATTGTCAAATTAGAAATTAAGTAATATAAGTTATTCTTAATAAAAGTTGTATTAAGAACTACTATGTCTCATCATTTTGATAATCCCACACCTCTAGCTTACGCGGAACCGGAACGACATAGTCATCACAGGATGGCTATGTCGCAAGTTTTCAAAATTAAAAGAAAACTTTACATTATACGAATACTTTTAAACTAAGTGCCTTTTGTTTAACTATGTGCATTATTATAGTTGACAAATATGTAATTTTTAAAAGAAAGTTTCTGCAAAAAGCAAAAGTTGGCAACGGTGAAGCACATGAACTAATTGGCTGGAAACGCATGATTACATTTGTGACATAATTATGACGTCGAATTAATTTATGAAATAAATGGTTGAAAACACGTGGTTGAGTTATCACGTGATTAAAATGACGTCACATGAATTTAGTCCATTTTGTCTGAAACTATTTACGGGAACTAAAATGATTCTGGCATGACTGACATAATCAATTATTTGTGAATGAAACCACAATATCCGTGACGACATCCCTCTCTTTCTGCATCCTCAACATTCCACTGGAGACCTCTTTCTTCAACAAGACAATGTACCATGCCAAAATTGTTTATGGATGATTCGAAAAATACTCTACATCAGGGGTGGGTAACTTGCTTTGGCTCGCGGGCCACATTGTGTGAGTGGAGGATACCAGAGGGCTGCGCATATTTAAAATGATTGCATTCGTTATAAAAATAATAAATATGAGCTGAATAAAACAGGGTCAGGTTTATTCAATTTATTTATAGTGTTAATTGCATATTCACGTCAGAGTGATCACTTGACCGAAACATCTGCACACACACCCCAGAGCTTAAGGTCACATAAACTCAGATAGGCAGAGTAGGCCTTGGCCCTCATGGGATGTTGTGCCACTGAGTTCACTTCAATTACATATTATCTACAGCTGCATACACACTTAATTTTAAAATGAGTTTAATGAAACAAATGTACCCAATCATATTTTTTCTACAATTCTTTTTGAAATCAGGAGTTAGATTACTTGTTTAAATTCTCATAACAGAGCCTGCAAGTTTATGTCATCATGTTGTACTTGCATCTATATTTACTCTTGTTGACCTTCATGCAAGAAAAAGTTTGCTCTCAAATATATGCAGATTAACATATAAAGAAAAACTTAATCACAAATTTCTTCATACACTGAAATTTTTCAGCTTACAAAGATTGGTAAAAGTCAATGTCATAGCAGTAAACATTTTCTTCGCACTGTGATCTGTCTTCAAGTCAATAAATTCAAGATGTAGCTTCTCGGGTGCTTCATCAATATCAGCAGTAATGGGAAAGCAGAATAAATTGAATTCAGGCTCAATCTTCAAACTTTGAAGATGATCTCTTTGTAGAAGCCCTTACCTCTCCGTTCAAAGCGGATTTTCTGACTTTCTTTCAGGCTCGCTAGTTGCCCACTTCTGCTGTACTGTCATAACCTTGCTTCCCTGGCCATCTAGGTTCTAGATTACCTTATATTAATGTAATGAATTGGGGCTTTGTGTGTAGTGCGATCCAGAGAAACTTTAAATCCTATAGCTCTTCTTTCAAATATTCGTTAACTTTGAAAGATTGTTGAAAAATTGTGAATCCGTATGGCTTTTCAATATTTCCGATGTCTTTCCGTGTTCACACACAAATGATCTGTTACCTCTATTCAGGGTGAAAAATGGTGTTACATTATATTATATTGTATGCATAGCTCATTTGCTCAGAATAAGATTGGTTGACAATCCTTTTATGATTTACTTCTCAATTGAAATCCATAAACGTTCAAAAGTAGTTACAGAACAGTTTTAGTCTTATCTAATTCAACAGGATATCAAAAAGATGTACAGCCTTGCATATACCTTACATGGACACAAATATCGCTAATTTTGACGGCATCATTGAACTCTAGAATTTTTGATCTACTCTTGAGGTAATCAAAAAAGGAAAAATGGGGTTCACCCGAGAAATAAATTCTCTTCTATTCTCCGTTGATGCATTGGGCAAATCGTGTACCCTCTTGTGGATCCCAGCCCATGTTGACATCGAAGGAAACGAGATGGCCTATTCTCTTGCCAATGAAGCCAGAACACTTGCGCCTGTAACTTCATCAACTACTGTCTTTGATGTCATCGCAGTCGCGAAACAAAAGCTCTGTTCAAACCGAAGGAAAAAATTCTCGATGCCAGAATTAAATTGTAGCCGAGAAATTACGACAACAATAACTAGACTAAGGACAGAGCATTTTAAGGGCATGAAGATTCTGCCCGATGGTTCATATGTTCCAGATCATTTGTGGAATGCAGGCACTGCCCAAGCACGCAACTGGATTCCAAACACCTTTTTAACTGTCCTTCTATAGTTGGTGCCCATTTTTAAAATAGACAATGACTGTAGCATGAACATTCTATACTCGGATCGTGCCATGGATGTTGTCACGGCAGTGATTCTCTCCTTTAGCAATATTTGACTATATCTTTTTATTATTACCACCTGTGCACTTAGTCATACGCGACGACAACAACAACAACCGTGGGTAGTTTAGTGGTTTTGGGCCGTGGGTAGCCTAGTTGTTAGAGCACCGGACTCCGGACCGGAAGGCCTGGGTTTGATGCCCGTACCGCGAAATACCCTCCGAGTACACGCGGAGCTCGTGCTCGTTAAATCAGTGGGCCTAAAGTCTTGTGGGCTGATTCACGAGTGCAGTAAACTGGAGAAAATTTCCCTCCAATTCAGTCTCATGCCTAAATTGTGGAGGTAGAGATAGGTGGTGTAGCCATCTATCGTTCCTTCGGGAAGGCCTCTGACCACCCCAGAGTGTTCTCCCTCTAAATTGGGATGGAATTGGGCCAAATCGTACTGTCACCTGTATGGTGCTCAAAGCTACGGCTAATGACAGGCGTCACTTAGCCCTTTGCCATGATGAATTTCATGGGCCTTGATCTGGTCTTTGCCGATCAGGTGGCATTAGTAACAACAACATCAAAAATATTACATGCAAATTTATTCAGATATATAATAGTAGTTTTATCATACGTTATGCAGATGAAACGATAACACAATGAACAATCTTTTCATTCCTGGAATTAATATATTATATTTCCCACACATTTCGAAACCGGTTTGTGTTTAAATAGGATTAGATTAAAATAAGATAGGCAAAATATAGTATTTGTACCTCGAATTAAAAAATGTCAAAATACTTACTCGTTTGTAATTCAAGCATCATTCATGTTTATTGAGCATTAATCATTCTTTAAAAAAGTTGAGTGCTTTTATGAAAAATATTCGGGAGAAAATAAGTTTTATTAAGAGAGATTCAAAAGAAATTTCTTCACTCCATTTGGAAATATGATTCAGTATAAATGTGAATTATATCGGATTTGATTGTTTATAGCGACGCACTTATAAGTTACATGAGAGCTAATGGCAATAGATTTTGTAATTTTGAATTTCGCTCAAGTGACAAGAAAGACATCTGAGATGGTACCCCATTCTCCAAGCTTCCACAACACATCAATTTAAGAACTTTCAGCCTCAATAGATTCAACGTGCCCCGGCCCTTCTACATTGCGAATAAAAAATATGCTATTAATGCATTAAAGATACCTTAAATTCTGAAATTTATAAAATAATATAGAAACAGAAGAATTTAGAAAACAATTGATATATAATAGTTATAATATGACTAAATCTATATATATATAAATAGATGTTTGTATATATGAAATCGCATCACTCCAACACCGTTCAACTGATCACTATTAAAATTAGCATATATATGTATATTTTTGTAGAGAAGGTTTTTGTGCTATCTTTTTTGTTGCAACTTCCCACCAGGAGGTGCTATAGCATATCAAATTCTGCACCGTTCAATCAATCGCCAAGTTGCCAACATGGTTGCCAAAAATTACCCCAAGTTGGCTCTATCACCAATATTTCGTTATGTTTCCATTGAATCGTCATTATAATGTAAGGAACGGCGTTGCTTGTGAATATTATAATTTTAACATAAAATAAATGCAACAGAAAGTAATATTAACATATTACACATCCAGATATAAATTATTTACACAATTTTAAGAATTTATTACAAAAAAAATTGTAACAATGTGTTACTTTTGCTAAGCAGAAGGAAGGTGTTTTCAAAAATCGACTCACAAGAGAGTTACTGGGCGTTATAAAAAAAATCCTTTTTATCAGCTATTAGTTCTTCAGACTTAAAATTTAATAAATATGGGTTTTTGTTCAGCTGAGATACGCAAAAAACTTTTTTTTGCAGTTGCTTAATTTGCAATACACGTAAAATTAACTCATTAAAAACTTCTTTATCCCTCAATCTGTATTGCTTAATTTTTCAATTCACCTGTGCGAAGAACGGGTATACCACAATTAATATATCTATAATGATATAGCATTTAATAATTTAATTTTAGATTTTTGCACTCACACAAATAAGCAAGTTAATCAGTTAACGAAATAATGAGAAAATAACAAAACATGGGGAAAACATGTTCTTCGAATGTAAAATAAAATTTTGACTTTCGTCTCAGAACTAAACTAAAAGGAATTTGTACCGAACAATTATCGATAATCTTTCAAAAGCTACATCTGCTTTCAAAAATAAAACAAATTTAATATTAAATATAAAAGAGAATCTATTTTTCATAAATTCAATCCCTTTTTCCAAATAAAAATGAATTTAATATACTATGAAATAATCTTTCATAATTTCAATTTCCTCTTAGAAGTAAAAATAAATTTAATATACTATGGAATAATCGACTTTCCATAAGTAACATCTTGCTATTGAAAACCTGTCATTTTTCTCAAACATCAATTTTTAACATTCTTTCTGAGTCCATGAATTGAGACGTTGCTAAAAATCAACCAATCAGTGTCTGCTTTACATAAAAGGTAAGATGTTTCATTTTTCTCAACCAATCATTGTGTAGCATATATACAAGACTATTAATGTAATTTTCTTTCAAGAGAAAGCTTATAGAATATTTTACTTCAGCATTAAACCGATTCAATTCTATCATAAATTGGTTTCATACACAATATCAAAAAAAGTTTACTAAAGCCCATATTGGATGTTTTTTTAATAAAAAGAAGAAAAAAACGTATGTAACGAATATAATGGTGTATTAATTTTAAAGTAATCATTTATTTAATGTGTGATTTAAATATAAATTTAATCATTTCACACAAATCCTTTGAAATTTGTAAATGTGAAATATAATGACTTACAAATCATATCTACTTTAACTATTTCTGAATTGTTCAATTATTAAAAAATTTTAAAAAATTTAAATCTATCTATATATATAAATGGATGTTTGTAAATGAGAAATCGCTTCACTCTAACACCGTTCAACCTATCACTATGAAAATTGGCATAAAAATGTATTTTTGTGGAGAAGATTTTTGTGCTATCCTCTTTGTTTCAGCTCCCCACCAGGGAGTGCTACAGCATATCAACTTTTGCACCGTTCAATCAATCACCAAGTTGCCATCACTTGGCTCTATCGCCAATATTTCGCTATGTTTCCATTGAATCGCCATTGTAATATAAGGAACGGCGTTGCAAGCGAATATTACAGTTATAACATAAAGTAAGTACAACAGAAAATGATATTAACGTAATACACATCCAGATATAAATTATTTACTCTATTTTAAATGTTCGTTGCACAAAATTTGCAACAATGTGTTATTTTTACTGAGCAGAGGAAGGTGTTTTCAAGCATCGACTCACAAGAGAGTTATGGGGTGTTATAAGTAAAAAAAAAAATCCTTTTTATTGGCTATTAGTGAGTGAGTGAATATTAACGTCACACTGTTCAGCTACGCGAGGTCTTTTGCCGACGGACCACGTAATTTTGAACCATGGTTTATCGGCAATTAGATCTAGACTTAAAATTTAAAAAGCATAGGGTTTTTTGTTCAACTGAGAGGCAAAAGGCTTTTTATTTTGTTTAATTTGCAATTTACGTAAAATTAACTCATTAAAAACTTTTCTATCCTTCAATCTGTTTTTTCAATTCACCCGTTTGAATAACGGGTGTACCAGGTAGTATAATATAAATTTCACACAAAATTTATTTAATTTAAATTTTTGCAGTATTAAACATTTCACAAATTTTCTTTAGAATTATTCAAGAGTACAATTCGAAATAACATTCCGCTCTTTTTAGTATATTTGTATATAAAATTCAGTATAATTTTGGTTACACTCTGAAGCTACACAAGGGTTATTGACAATACACTTTCGTAATTTTGAACCTTGCTCAAGCGATGAAGATTATGCTGGTACCCCACTTTCCCACCGGGAAGACTTTGAGTCCCTATAGATTTACTGTACATCAGCCCCTCTACACGGCAAGTCTTAAGGTATCCGACTTCATTCGGAACCGTGATTTTAAAAAAGCGCATAAATGGATAATTTTCATGATATTTAGCACCACTTAGATTAGAATGCATGTATAAAATTGTTTTAAGAACATTTTTTGACGAAAAAAATTATTTAAATACAATATTTTGGCAAAAAATTAACTTAGAATAAACTTTTTTCAAAATGTTCTCCTCTTGTGAAAAAATGCTTCTATTATAAGAATATTTTGCCTGTATATAGCTCAGACCTCTGTACAGAGGCTGAACTATGATTTTTGAAAAATTCACAGTATTTTCAGAGTTACAACCTATTAAAATAATTATAGGCGTTTTTTTCTTAAAATTTTTTCTCTCTGTTGTGTCGTAAAACATGAATAAACCCATTTCTAAGTTATATATTTAAAAAATTCTAGTTGAGCCTCTGTAAAGAGGTCTGAGCTATATACACGCAAAATATTATTATAGCATTTTTCACAAAAGGAGAATATTTTGAAAATGGGTCATTCTATGTTCATTTTTTGTCAAAATATTGTACTTAAATAATTTTTTATTGTAATACTATTCTTAAAACAATTTAATATGTATTTTCTAATCTAAGTGACACTAAATATCATAAATATTATCCATTTATACGCTTTTGCAAAATCACGGTACCGAACGTAGTCGGATACCTTAAAGGAAAAAAGGCTCGAAATCGACACACCGGCCAAGAGTTCATGGCCATGTCCACTCGGCTACAGTGACCTCCAATAAAAAAGTTTGAATTCGTTACATCAATTCAATAGAAGGGAAACCCTTTTAGTATTAAACAAAAATTTATACATAGATTCATAAGCATTTCGTAGTCTTCGCAGCCTAGTGGTCATGGTCATGGCTGGAGTATCATGAATTAGACCCATAGTGCAGTGGTGTAGCTACCAATGGGCAAAGCGGTGCCGTACACCGGGGGCCCTTGAGCTCAAAGGCACCTTGACCATCAAGCAAGCCGAACGTGCGATAATTTCTCCCACATTTAAGATTACACACACACACACTTTTAGGGAATTAATTCCCTTAATTTTCTTCATTTGTTTATACAGTGTTGCGAACTTTACTGATTGAAAAGTTTATATTATTTTTAATTTTTTTCATTTTTCGAATTGTTACTCGAAAAAAAACTTCAAATTCCATGAAAAATATTACCAGACATCTTTAAAAACCTACAGAGGAAGCTATTTCTTCTTGGTCATTTTATTTTTAATAACAATACGATTCATAATAAGCTATTTTCCTGTTTCAGTATTTTGCAATCTACTCGTATCTGCTACAGAGTG
>BMAV01012112.1:100677-115601 GCA_019973955.1 Trichonephila inaurata madagascariensis
CACTAGTAGCCTTCATGTTGCTTTAAAGTATTCACGCACTATTAAAAGTATTTTTCCTAAAAAGAACAGTTTTATTTCATCATCATCATCATATCTGGCCAAATATCCCCTAATGAGCCAGTGCCTTCCTTTGAAGATTGCTCCATAATGACCTCTTGTTTACTTTTGTTCTCCAAGTTTTCTCGTTTATAATCCCAATGTCTGATTCGACTGAGTCTGCCCATCTCAGCCTTGGTCTTCCACGCTTCCAAATCCCAGTGACTTTGAAATGCAGTACCTTTTTGATAACATTATCATCTGGCATTCGAATTATAAGGGCCATCCAATTCATTTTATTTATTTTTATGTATTTAATGATGTCAGGTTGTCTATAAATTCTATATAATTCAAAATTGTATCTTTTTCTCCAGATATTATTTTCGTCTACACCTCCAAATATACTTCGAAGTATTTTTCTCTCAAAAGATGCGATTCGATTTTCTTCTAATTTCGTTATCATCCAAGTCTCAGATGCATATTTCAGAACTCTGATCTAATAAGAGTTTTGTAAATTAAAAATGTGTGTTTCTTGAAAGAAATTTAGATTTTAAAAACCTCCTCAGTCCATAAAAAGCCTTATTTGCCAGGTATAATCATTCCTGGATTTCATGAGATATTCTGTTATCAGAGATAATAATTGGTCCTAACTAGGTAAAACAATTTTAACTGTTTCAAATTTATAAAAGTTTTATTTCATTTTAATTGTAATACATTTTTAAGGGGACATGTGGTACGATTTACACTAAAATTTTTAATTTAAGGTTTTTCAAAAATTTTTTTGGTTGCCTCCTATGTGCGTATACTATGTAAAACAGATTTTATGCTCAAAATTTCATAAAAGGCTAACCATTTAATTGTTTAAGAAAAAAACTTAAAATTTGTGTAGTGATTTTTTTAAAAAAAAAAAATACTACTCCTCCTACAAAAATTTACGTACACGCATAAAATTTGATTTACAAAAATATCAAATCACGTATAACAAAATTTGGTAGGGGTTTTGCGATAACATGATTGGTATTCGTACAATACTTCTTTTTATGAATGCTTATTGAAAATTCCTTAAAAAAAGTGTAAATTCCGAGTTCAATTATTTTTTAAAAAATAAGTATTGCTTTGATTCAAAAATGCATACCAACTTTTGTTACATGTACCATTAGCAATAGGTAAAAAAATATCAAAGCATTAGGCACAATAGAAAAAAAGCCTTAGCATTTTAAATGAAGACAAACTAGTTATTTTATCTTTCTGAGTGAGCGAGTGAATATTAACGTCGCATTGTTCAGCTACACAAGGGCTTTTGGCGACAGAACACGCAATTTTGAACCATGGTCAAATGACGTAGACGACACCTGAGAAGGCAACCCCCTCTCCTGACTACCACACCAACAGAAGGACGTTTCAGCTCTTGACAGATTTTACGTGCATCGCTTCCCTACACGGTGGGTCTTTAGTGGTACTGGGCTTGAACTCATTACATGCCTACCATGATCCGATACCTTGACCACTGGGCTACAGGAGCTCTTTTTACCCTTCTGAGATAAGTCCATTTAAAGTTTTGATTTGCCATAGGAATGTGAATAAAAACCAACATAAAAGCTATAATAATTCTGAGTTTTTTAAGCTTAGAGAGCTTTCAAATTTTGTGAGGTTATAGAAATATATATAAAGAATAATTTAGGCTAAAAAAATTAGATTTGATTTTTTGACCGATTTTTGTCAATTGAATCGTACTGTGTCCCCTTAACTTGTAAATTTATTAATTTTAAAGACACTTATATTTAAAATAAAAATATTCACATTTATTTATACCCATCAACTTGACTTTCAGTATATGCAGTTTAAAATACCATACAGATGGTCTCGAGTGAAAACACTATTATTGCGAAGAAAAGTTGATTCAGCAACCAGACTACCAGTACTTTTTTTGAAATCCGCTCTTTCCACTATAAATTTTTTTCACTTCTTTCCCCTGGTTAATGGTCTGTTGAAATAGAAAGGGACCGTTTATCAAAGATGTTTGTGGGGAAGTGGGTGATTTCACTGAGAATTGCAGCACTTTTCGTTTTATTTCTTAAGTGTATATCCTCTGGAGAATTCTCTATAAGTAAAAAACTTTCAGTGAGTTTCTTTGTAGTTTTGACTTCACGACATTAGACAGAAAAAAAAGATATTTCTTTTATTGCAATTTAAATAATATTCTTAATAATTTTAAGTTCCATGCATCAGCTTTACTTGAACGCTAAATAACAGAAAGAATTGCAAAATATTTCGACCATGAATACTTTGTGAAACAAATGACTATCATTTATCAACTAAGTATTTTATTTTTAATGGTTCTTAGGTCTTTTACTTGTCATATGTACACATATTTTAGGATTTATGAATTTATATTTCATTTGGCTTTCAATTAATGTGTTTTAAAATTCGTTTCCCCTTGCAGAAAATCTCAACATAAAAATTTGGAATTACAGTTATGCAATCGTGCTTATGCATATCAATCAAATACAAAAAACTATTTTTATTTTTTTTCACTTAATAAGTTATTTTTATTCTCTCTTTTTTTTTAAAACTTTGGATGAAGAATGATACACATAATTTTTCTCCACGTAAATGTTTTTAAAACATAACCAATTGTAAGAAATCTTGAAATATTTTCAATAACATGAAACGTTATTTTTTAGACATGCGGCTAAGTAAATAATATATATATTAAATGAATAAGAAATAAATCTTTACTTATCAAGCTTTTCACATTTTTAAGTTCAAGTTTCACTACGCACACAATTTAAATACATCCATACATAACTAATAAAAAATCATTTTTTCATTGAAAAGGGTAGATTGCTAGATTCCTTTCAATAGATTTTATTCAAGATGTATTACATTTTTATTTAATTCATGATCCTTATAATTTTAGTTTTTACTTATTGGAAGTTAAAAGAGTTATAAGAATGAGAGAGAGTTCTGTATTATTAACATTAGTAAAATGTCATGAAATATTGTATGTAATAAGATATTCCCTATATTTGAATTTTTATGTAACACTTTTTATAAGATTATGGAAAGCAATATGAGTTAATTAAGGAAATATTTGAAGGTATTGACTTTTACTTCGCTTTTAATGCCGGCTGTGTGACGTGGTTGGTTTATCACTGACCTTCAGCACCCAAGGTTGAGGGTTCGACCTAGGCCCAAGTCAATGGATTTTCATAATGCAAAAAATTGACAGCGACCATGTCGTATCATTATACGGCATGTAAAAGATCCCTAGAGTGTCTGTTTGGTTTGGGTTCTCTTGGCAAAATTAAATCCTAGTACAGGTTCGCGTCACCCAGCCAGTAGGGTGGCTATGACCCCCGGCTTGTAACCGAGTGGGTTCGGGTTCGATTCCCGAGTAAGACATGATTGTATCTTCTTCGGGACAGAAGTCGATCTTTCGCCTGTAATGGATTCCCATCTCGAAAGGAAAGCAGCGCACCCCTTCTTGTTATATGCTGGGATCATCATCTGTAATAAAATGTGTATATTATTCCGTTATATTGTATGCTTTCTGTTCTTCTTCACTTGTATTTCATATGTTCCCAGGATAAAAAACACACGTCAACAACAACAACAGTACAGGTTCACATCGTCAGAACTCAGGTGCCTTCCTCTAGGGAGGAAATTGGGTGTCAAAATTACCTGCGGTGATTGGTATCCACCTATATGGTGCCGCACTAAAAGGAGGTACCGGCTTCCGGGAATGTGCTAGGTCTGCAATGGTAAAACACCAATCCGCAGTCTGTAAGGGGAAAAAAGTAATTTTTAATCTCAATAAGAAAAAGAAATTTATTGATTTTTGAAATAAGGCAATTATTGATATAAATTAGATATATCACTAAAATGTTCAAGATACAGAAAAATAAATAGATATTAAATGTCGGTGGTTATATTTATATATAAAAGTCCCGTATCACAGTGTTTGTCCACGCGCGTGCGCGCGATGGACTAAGAAACTACTCAACTAATCCTAACATAATTTTGCATATTGTGTGTCATTTCATCCAACTTAAAATACAGGATAGTTTTCATTTCAATTTTTCGCGTCATTATTTTTTTATTGCCGGAAATACCTAGAATCCGGGAAATGGGAAAATTCTCAAAATGTTGGAATGTGTGTGTGCCTGCGGAAGCAAATTTTACAGACCAAGTTGCATGAAAAATTTGACGGTGATTTCAGGGCGTGGAATCCGAATTTCGAATTGAATTCCAATAATATCTGGAACTTTGCCGGATAATGTCGGGCAACCGTATTATAGACACACCCTGTCAGGGCCTTACCTTAAAAGCCTTAGAGAGCTAAGACTTGGTCCCTGGTGTATTTTGAAACGGGCAATTTGAATCTGATATCCGATATGAGAAATTGTCGCTATTTTGCCAGATAATGCCGGACGACCGTATTTTAGACACACCCTGGCAGGGGCTTACATTAAAAGCCTTGGAGCGTGAAAACTTTATCCCAGATGTATTTTGTGACGGGCAACGATATGAGATATTGTCGCAACTTTGCCAGATAATTCTGGATGACTGTCTATTACGCGAACCGTGAAAGGAGCTTTCTACAAAAATCTTGGGGCGTGAAAAATACTTTTCTGGTCAATTTTGGAATGGTGAACGAGAATCCGAAATCGTATATTAGAAACTCCCGTAACTTTGCGAATAATGCCGGCTTTGTTAAATGGTGGACAAACTGCACTTTTAGCATTCCAGCTGCCATTAGACATTAAAAATTGCCAAAAATCAACACTACTAACCTCATTTACAATATTAAATCTTCATATGTTGTTACTAACACAACATCGTAAATAATCATACATTATACTATACTCAAATAAGAGATGAATAAAATGCAAAATTTAGAAAATCATGTTTTATGCTTAATTTCAGCTCTCCAAAATTGTAAGCAAAAATTAATTTGATTGCATTGAATAGCTTATAATATTAAAACAACGTATTAAAATAAATCCACAGCAACGCGTGGCCGGATCAGCTAGTTACTCTATATTTTCTTTCAGAATCGAATCAGTTCAATAATACTATCAGTAAAGAAGCAATTACTTTTGAATGTTGGACCTCAAATTAGTAGCTCTCGAATCTTATTCACATATTTATAATAACCCACATAGTAACTGTAAAATGCGGTTAATGCAAAGTAACAGTAACTGTAATTGCAATGTGCAAAGTCACTGTAATAGTGATCTTCCACATAATCTTTTTTTAAATTGCGAAATTCCACAGCACATATACATGTATGATATACATGTATTATTTCAAAATAAATAATTTTTAATATTAATGTGTTTTGAAATCACATAAGTATTATTTCTGATCAAATAATAATTTGAGTGCTTGAAAAATTTAAGTAATTAACAATTCGTAAGCATTAAACATTAAGAATCCTTCAGAGTTCTTTTATTCGTCTATTCTCAAATTACTTATGAAAGTCTGAATCCTAAGATGTCACTAAAAACATAAACAAAAATTCACTGAAAAATATTCCTAAGAAAGTATTTTTAAACATTTATTAAATTTTTAATATTACAACTGGAGTCGATTTAATCAAAAAATAAAAAACATTAAATTATACACAATTCTGCTAGCTTTTAATTTATGCTGATTTAAAAATAGATTAATATCCTTTTACACCTACGCATCTTGAAACTTTTTAGAAGCCTTTCTTAGAATTCCTAACATTCTAAAAACTCTTTCTTTAGGAATGCATTACTTAAGCCTTAACACTTGAAAAAAAGTGTAATTTTAAGAGAGAAATTTAATATACCGTGTCTTATTCAAAAAGAAAAAAGTTTACTATTTTTTGCTTTATCTAAATCTGTAACAAGATCTAAGGAATCAATAAGAATTTAAGGGAAAATGATAGTTTGTATTTTGTTAGGAATTTTTATAATCTTTATTCGATCTCCTTTCAACCATAAATTACATTAATACTAAATTTACAGCAATGGTACACTGAAATATTTATGTGAATAATGCATTTGAGACAGAAGAAAACATATTTTCAATTTTCTTTGGTTCAAATTTCCTGTGAGTAATCATATTATACTTACGCAAGTGTTCGTCAGTAGAGCATAAGCACAATGGAGCTAATGGTGTTGAGATAGCATGAAAAAAAGCTTTTTTTTTTAGTGAAACATGAAAAATAATGAAAGGAGTATCATTTTGTGTTGCTCAACAAAATTCAGACTCCCCCCAAAAAAATTGCTAAAAATGATTTGCATTCATAATCATTCTTATTTAGATTTAAACTAAGGGATCGAGTAAAAACTGCAACAAAAATGCTTAGAACTGTTCCATTAAGTTTTTAATTTCATCGAAAATTCGGTGTACACGAGATTGAGTCAGACACAAACCTTACACAGTATCGTAACAATATAAAAAGTATCGTTTAATGCTAATTATAAAAATTGATCAAAATTTTAAAGGAAATGTGCTAGTATTTATTACTAGAATTTATGAAAGAAGAAAAAAAAATTGTTGTTTTTCGGTTGAAAATCAGGCGTTATTCAAACGTTGTGATGGGCACACGCGTCTCTTCTGTAACATAACCTCCGGGTTCTTTGACGGCCAAGATTAATGGCAAATCTTTTCCAACCCAAATCCAAGAAGTGAAATGCAATTGCGAAATGCAAATAAGATAGCTTTTAAAAGAACAGAAGTTTCAGTAAGCAGAAAGGCAATTTAGGGTAAAGTTATGTTTGGAAGAGATACGAGTGTGAATTGACGGCCTATCATAAAGTTACCAAGATTTCTAGCCATTACTACAAGGTGCATACCATTGCACGCGCGCCCAGGAGCTTCGTACCGTGATAGAACCTTAGCTTGAATTAAGGTGGGACTGATTATATGATATTAGGACTTGTAATATTATCAGAATTGAGAAAGTAGGCGGATAATATAATTATTTAGATAAGTGATCTAAGTTACGCGATCAGGTTTAACATCTGCTGTGTGTTTGGTTTATTCTCACTTAATATAAGTTTATCTAATTTATTAGAAATTTAAGTTATATTCTTAATAAAGTCATATTAAGAATTTTAAAATGTCGATTCATTTCGAGAATCCCACACCTCTAATTCACGCTGACAATCAAAGATATGGGCACCATAGAACGACCATATCACAACGTAGTTACTATACATTACTATCTTTTGTTACTAAGAGAACAAAGTGGGCCAAATCAAATGTCCTTAACTTGAAAAAGTAGCAAAAAGCATAAGAAAAATGTAAAATTAGGTATGAGAACTCCCTTTTTTTAAATTGGCGGTTCATTTCCATGTGGGTTCCTTTTATAGCACTATGAATATCCAGACAGTAATCAAGCCATGCTCGCTGAAACATTTCTATGGTCACAGTAGCAATAACCATGGATATTGAGGAACGAATGTCTTCAACGTCACACATCTTCTTCGAGTAACTTTTGTCTTTAACTTAATCTCAAAGGAAACAGTCCAGTAGAGTGACTTCTGGAGATCTGGTGACCAGGCAATTGGACCTCTCCATCCTATTCATCGGTCAAGGACAGTTGTTTGTAAAAACACTCGAACATATTTGCCCTATTAGAAAAAGGGCAGTGGGTTGTAAATACTGCATTTAGCATAAATTTATAACATCACCAAATAAATGTTTGCCTTCAAAAATGTCTTAGCAAAGAAAAACGGCCTTATATACGACTCATTTATGGGAAAAGCAGCCAATTTTACCTTATACCATAGATATTTTTAAATCGACTATTGAAATCAGTGACATCTGTATGGGACACGCTGTACGTATGTTTGTATACATGTATATAAGCAAACTTCACCTACTTCACTGCCCTAAATTGGCGACAGCTTTAGAAAACAGAATAATCTTCCATTTTGGCCAATTGACTTTTGTGATATACATTTTTTTCTTATTCTTGGTTTTCGGTTTCAGAATTTCGCCTCTCTTTGTCATGTAGGATATATAATTAGTCCATCTCATTTCTTATATTTATTATTATTCTTCTTGTTATGGTTATCTATATAAAGGATAGCCCTCAGTCAACACTCTTTTCCCTCAGATAGCAGTATGGTCCTGTAAAAGTTACACGAGATTAAAAGAATGCACAACGAAGTGAAAATGTGCGCAGCTACAATAAAAATAATGAGAGTTAGAGCAGTGGTTCTTAAACTTTTTCAATTGCTGCGCCATCCCCCTGACATCGCTGACCCCCAAGATTTTTAACACTTCCCCTTGACTCCCAGAAAGGCGTTTGACTTGGCTGACTGTTTTAAAAGTTTTTCAACAATTCTTAGACTGCTTCTTATACTTATACAGATACTTTTATAAAACTACCTTTTTTTTTCCTTTAAGAAAACAGAAAACATCTTATCTTTGTTATTGAAAACAATAAAAGAAAGCAACTAAATTAATATTTTGTATCGAAATGCATTTTCAAGTTGAATTTTTTCATGGGGGGTAATTTAATGATCAAGTCTAGGATACCACATCTTTCAATTTTTTCACGAGGCTTTGCAAAGTCTGTAAAGGAGGAAAGTCTCAGTATTAAATGAGACACATTCGCGGACCTACCAAAAAGAGCTGCGGACTCACGGGGGTCTGCGGGCTACAGTTTAAGAACACTAAGTTAGAGGTAGCAGCAATGACAAAAGAACCTTCGGTAATGTACCACAGCAGCAATGACGAGCGGGTGAAATAATAGCCATTAAAAGGCAATGGCGTTAATGAACGTTAAGGAAATTATTTCTATATATTATAAATGTCGTATATCGTGTTAAAAAATGTCATTGTCTTGTTAGATCTGATTTATTCTGCTAACATGCACAAATCCCCCTCCATATATATATTCGTAATAAATACACACTGAATAATTTTTAACAGTACGATAAACAATATTTATGTATATGATTTTATTTAGCGATTAATATTCCCAAAAATATTTTCATACTCTTCTGAATGAGAATCCAAAAGTATACAAATACGTTATTTGTGCCCTATTCACTCTATATTTTTCTTTCATTTTCTATATCATAGCACTCAGAATCCATTTAATTATGCAAGCAGAAGTAATTCCTTCAGATTTGAATCCCAAATACGTCTGTCTGCATTATCCATTAGTTAGTCTCAATTATCCATTACCGTTGCGTTCTTTTTTACCGTATCAAAGTAACGTCTTTTTTCCTCAACACTAATCGAGGATAATTCAAAGAGAATTTATTCAGCATTCACGTTATTAAATCACCAGAACGTATTTCGCAATAAAAGAATAAAATATGTATAATGATCGAATGAATTGAATTCTATTTTCGGAATTTTTAGAAAACAGGGCGTTTCGATATGTCGTTAATTGGACAATAAAGGAATTGAAACGCTAAAAGAGATAATTAATCTACGTAGCTAGTTTAAGTAACCTATTAAGTAAGGCTTCCAACAAATTAAATCCTAAATTCTAATTTTCCTTTAAAGAAGATAAGCATAGTTAATTATTTTGAGATACAATTAAATCTGAGACTTTTAGTCGAAAAAGAAACTACCCTTCAACAGTTTTATAATTGAGTGTCTTACTTTTTTTAAATTCTTATTTCCTCACCTATGTATTTTTAAAATTAAGAAAAAAAATACTATCTTCGAGTTTCAAGTAATTCAGCAATTTATTAATACAACTGATTAATATTAAGTCTACCAAAAAGTTCTCTGTGACCGCTTTTAGAATAAAACAAAATAATAAATTTTTCACTCATTGAATAATATCATTGTCATCATTATTTATGACTTCTCGCAGCGTGATGGGAATTTGTATATCCCTAGATATCCCTAGTATATCCCTGGAGGCAAAAAATTGAACTAGTGCTTGTCTGATACCTTCTCCATTTTTGAATTTTTAGCTCATCAAAAAATATTGTAATGATAGAAATAAATGATTATTGGAGGATGCTAGGTCTGGGGAAAATAGTGGATGCAACAGAATTTCTCATCTTCTCCCTGAGAGTTTCTGATGTGTCCCAAAAGAAAAATGTGGTCTCGAATTATCATGAAGCAGTATGATATCCTTTCTTTTCAACATCGCCGGCCTCTTTTCCTGGAGTGGTGTTTTTAAATTATTCAATTATTGACAGTATCTCTCCGAATTCAGATTTTCGTTTGGTTTCAACAACTCGAAATGTATTGGTCCTCGAATGTCCCACCATATATACAGCGGTCTCTTACTGTTGTTCAACTTTGGTTTAGAGTTGGAGGGGGAAGGTTTTCCGCGTTCGCGCAATATCCCTTTCTCCTTATGATGTTTCTGTTTCAATCCACTTTTCATCCCTAGTTATCATCAGGAACAAAAAGAGTTCGATTTTATTCCGTGCAAGCAGAGATGTGAGTATGATAACACGATCTTTCTAATTCTTTCACTCTTTTCACTTTCTTATCTGGCCCTCATCACTAATACAGGGTGTCCGGGCTTTAAGTATCCAAAAGTTATGGCTTATTATTACGGAACTACCTATCAGAATGTACTAAGCTGTTCATCCTTGGGTTGGAAATCCCTCCGAAATTTTTTTTAGACTTAGTCCAATCGTCTGCTCGCAACCACAGACGATAAACTTTTTACATTGACTTCATTAGTAAAGATGTGGATGCCACTGCAGTGTGTAATTTGGTTAACATAATTTAAATCAATCACGCGTGTACAGCGACACGTTCGAACAGAATGGAATGTCGATCCTCCGACATCAAAATCCATCGTGGGTGAGTGAGTGAATATTAACGTCGCACCGTTCAGCCACACGAGGGCTTTTGGTGATGGACCTCGTAATTTTGAACTATGGTCAAGTGACGATGACGACACCTGAGCTAGCACCTCCCTCTCCTAACTACCACACCACACCAACGGGGGGACTTTCGAGCTCTCGACAGATGTAACGTGCAACTTATGACATGCCTGCCATGATTCGATATCTTAACCACTGGGCTACCACATCCTCAATACATTGTGGGAAAGAACTTTAAGGAGGACTTTGGTATCTCAAACTGGCAACTATCCTTAATTTTTCGTGATAGAGGACATTCTTGATCTTGTGCTTGATTCATTTCGTAGGAGTCCTGGTATGTCGATTAGGCAAGCCAGTAACGACATTCC
The DNA here is from genome assembly GCA_019973955.1 of Trichonephila inaurata madagascariensis. Classification (NCBI taxonomy): domain Eukaryota; kingdom Metazoa; phylum Arthropoda; class Arachnida; order Araneae; family Nephilidae; genus Trichonephila; species Trichonephila inaurata. The sequence goes on from BMAV01012112.1 coordinate 111,881, forward strand.
ATTCTTTTCGAACACGTCGCTGTACTCGCGTGACTGATTTAAATTCCGTTAACCAAAGTACCTACTGCACCTTTTGCTGTGGTATCCACTTCTTTACTAATGAAGTCAGTGTAAAAAGCTTATCGTCTGCAATTCCCGAATAATGCGAGCACGTGCGGCCAATCAGACTAGACCTAAAAATTCTCGGAGGGATTTCCAATCCAAGTTTGAAAGGTTTATTACATTCTGATGGCTAGTTCCGTAATAATAAACCATAACTTTTGGATACTTTAAGTCAGGACACCCTGTATTTTCTCACTAATCTTAGTTTCCGAATATGATCCGAAATGATTTGTTGAGCTGAATTAAGCCATTCGGCAATTTCCAATGTTGTCAAAAAGGGAATTTTCTCTAGGACAGGGGTGTCCAACACAAACAGACAGAAATTTTCGGTATGCCTAATATTTTAAAAAATTCAGTGTTGTCAATAATTATGTAAAACATTTTTATTATCAGCTGAAATTTATATCTGAATATTTTAATTGATTCTACTTAAATTTATAGAGCAAAACCAAGTGTGTGAGTTACTAAGAATATCTCTTGAAAATATTTTTATTTTTTTCTGTCAAATATTGAGTTTATGGGTTAAGAGATTCAATTTAAAATTAGAATAGCCGTCCCCAAAAAACAAAAATCGTTTGTTAAAACGTTGCTTTTTAGTTAATGATTTTAAAAACTTTCTTTTTAAAAGATATTTTTATAAAAAAAAAATTATATTTAATTTTTCTAAACAAAAAATTCTTAAAAGTAGCTATTAACTGTTTTTAATTAAATGTTTCATAGATGGTTTTATGAGATACATGTAATTCTATTAAAAATAATATTACATTTCTTATAGTATTAGAAGAGATATAAGTAAAAAATATGATATAATTTGATATAAGTTTGTTTTCTACACAACACATTAACTTCGAAAAGATAAAAAATCATTTTCAACAATAAACATCTAACTACCAAGCAGTTTATCTAGACAGAAAGTCTTCTATAGTCTTTTATATTTTATCTTTTACTTTTGCGTTCAAATACTTATATAACAATAGATAACCATTAAAAGGTACTTTACCGAACGATCTTATTTGAAAGAAGCCACAATTTCTTATTTTTTTTATTTATCCTACTTCCTTTTAATGTTTCATATGATCTATGAGTGTTTTACCTATATTAACTGAATCTGCTATCGTTTTTTATCTGGGGTGAGTGAAAGATTGCTTGTGGTATTAAAAAGGATTATTAAAGCCAACATAAATTGTTATACCTTTTGAATATATATAATCTCCTCAGTTTTTGTACAGTAAGTAAATAAAATAATTAATTCGAATAAAATATTATCCTTTTTTGATAAACTACTGAAAAATTAATGAACTATCTAGTTAATAAGTTGGAAATTCTTACAAAAAATTAATCAAAGAGTAATCAAGTAATAGTGCCTAAAGCAACTATTAACTTTATACTTCTTCAGAATGTATATTTATATTTTACTTACCTGATAGTACTTCAAAAGAAAATTACCATATGAAGTTGATTTTTTAAAAAAAAGTTTTACATTACCATACACACTCACATACATTTTTTTCCTACAGATTTTGATTTGGATTACAAAATTAAAATTATATACGTAAAACAATTATATGATGTGTTTTATTTCTAAATGTTGATTTTAAACCGAAAATTGTACAACTCTGTAAGCCTAATCACCATAAGAATTCTGTAATCACTTGTTTGAAAGGGTAACGGATTTGAAGCTTAAGACTAACTCAAGGAAATTAAATAAAGATCTTAAATAGGCATAATGGTCACGGATATTTGTTGCATTTACGACCTCTAAAAGTTTAGACGCGACCTTTTTTCAATTCTTACTATTAGTTCACTCTCTCCATATATATATATATATCATCTTCAAATTTCCAATAGTTGATAAAATGCTTTCTATTTATCCCTTAATTATTATAATTTTCAAATACATTTTTTTAAACCTCTTCTGTATGACACTTGATGTTAATACATTTTTTCAAATATTAATTCATTAATTAAATTAAAAAATGAATAAATAGTAACAAAAATAATAGTCCAACAGCATATATAAAAAGGAAAATCGTTCATTGTGTTCCTGTAGCGCAATGTATAACGCATTGGACTTCTAATCTAAAGATAGTGAGTTCGAACCCCATCTGGAATGACGTAATTTCTGAAAATGTGTTTTCTTTTTTACTATACTATTTTTTAGAATAATTAAATTTAATTAATGAATAAATAGTAACAAACAAAAAGTAGTCCAACACCATATATAAATAGAAAGGAAAATGGAAAATTGCAAGGAAAATCACTTTCAATTTTGTCACTTAATATTGTGATTCTGTCATATGTATATACATATTTATATATTTTAATTGTGACTATTTAATAAAAAGTAACTAAAATAAAATATTTCTTTGTTGATCTAAGTAGGTTGATTGAATGAATATTAACGTCGCACTGTTCAGCTACACGAGGGCTTTTGGCGACAGACCACGAAATTTTGAACTATGGTCTAGTGACGTGAACGACACCTGAGCTGGCACCCCTCTCTCCTAATTACCACACCACACCAACGGGAGGACTTTTCAGCTCTCAACAGATTTAACATGCATCGCTGCCCTAAACAGTGGGTCTCTAGTGGTACTGGGCTCGAACTCGTAAAAAAGCAAACCACGGTCCGATACCTATACCACTCGGCTACCGCGGCCCCTTGATCTAAGTAGGAATTGGCTTGGAAAAAAATTTTTATATTGCTTGTTTGTATCTAATTTTAAGGCACTCGAATATAAAAACAAAAATTTCGAAAAATTAAGCTTTAACACTGAAGTTTCCTATATAAAAGCACTCAAACTCAATAACTGTTCTTCTTTTAATTCATAAGAAACTTTATAGAAGACAATGTTATTACATTTTTAAAAAATCTAGTTCACTAGTCCTTGTGTTTCTTTCATTACGACGTTAATAAATACTCGCTCATTTAAGAAAATTCTTAATTTTTTTTTTATAATAACAAATAATAGAAAGTAATCCTACATGTAAATTTCAGTTAGTCATTTAAATATAATGGTATCCGACTACGTTCGGAAACGTTATTTTGCAAAAGCGTATAAATGGATAATATTTATGATATTTAGTGTCACTTAGATTAGAAAATATATATATAATTGTTTTAAGAATAGTATTACAATAAAAAAATTACTTAAGTACAATATTTTGACAAAAAATGAACATAGAATGACCCATTTTCAAAATATTCTCCTTTTGTTAAAAATGCTTCTATTATAATAATATTTTGCTTGTATATAGCTCAGATCTCTGTACAGGGGCTCAACTAGAGAATTTTTGAAATATATAACTTAGAAGTGGGTTTATCCATGTTTTACGACAACAGAGGGGAGACATTTTAAGAAAAAAACGTAGATAATTATTTCAAATGGTTGTAACTCTGAAAATAATGTGAATTTTTCAAAAATCATAGCTGAACCTCTATACAGAGGTCTGAGGTATGCACAGGCAAAATATTATTATAATAGAAGCATTTTTCATAAAAGGAGAACATTTTGAAAAAAGGTTATTCTAAGTTAATTTTTTGCCGAAATATTGTATTTAAATAATTTTTCTTTTTGTCAAAATGTCCTTAAAACAATTTTATACATGTATTCTAATC
>BMAV01012114.1:0-27114 GCA_019973955.1 Trichonephila inaurata madagascariensis
TATTATCCTTTTGAAGTCGTTCCTCTTCCAAATGGGCTTAATTGCAACGCATTTCTTTTTCCGTGTGTTTGATCACTTTTTGTCATCCCCCTTTTTAATTTTTTTTTTGAATAATTCAACGCTGATCACGAATATTTATGGCGTTTGTCGAAATTAAAAAGCTCAAAAATGCCCAACTGTTTCTTTGAAATTCCCTTTTTTTAAAACTGTTTCAGTGACATGAACACTGTTAATTTTACACTAGAAACTTACCCAAGTGGCCTTTTCACTGAAAATTTGACAAAAAATTTAAATCGGGCCCGTTTCATGAAATTCCTGTAATTTTTTAAAAAAATAAACACCTTAATGAAAAATGACCTATTTCAAAACCCAACTTACCAACCGTTTTTAAAAAAACCGGGTGTAATTCGGACGCGGAGCCTTTCCCCAAACCCCAAAAGAACCAAAACTTTCCCCTGCGATTATTAGAACTAGAGTTATTGATTTGGGTAATGCATTTCTATGCAAGCATCAGAAAAACACCGAAAAAAAAGTAAAATTTTTAAGGGTATTATCCTTTTGGGGTTCCTCTTCAAATGGGCTTAATTGCAACCATATCTCTTTTCCGTGCGTTTGGGTCTTTTTTTTGTCATCCCCCATCTACAAACTTAGGTTTCCTTGATCAGAATTCAACGCTGATCACAAAAAACTGGCTCTTATCTAATTTCCCAATTAGTTCAAAAGTTACCCCAACTTTTTCTTCGAAATTCGTCCACTCTTTCAATAGTCTGTTTCATTATCCCATCACTTTTTTTTTCCCCAAAAAACATACTAATGTGCCCCAAAGAAATGTGACCAGTAATCTAAATCTGGTCTCTGCCGAAATTACTATAATTTTTAAAAAAAAGAAACACCTTATTGAAAAACGACCTATTTGGCTTGAAAGCCAACTTACCACCGATTTTAAAAAACCGGGGGCTTCGAACGGGGGCCCTTCAAAATCACAAAGACACTTAAAAAATTTTTCCCCGCGATTAATAGAACTCGAGTTGCACTTTGGTAATGCATTTCTATGAAAATATCAGATAAACACTAAAAAAAAGTAAAAAATATTTTTTGCGGTATTATTCTTTTTAAACCCTTTTTTTTAAAAATGGGCTTAATTGCATTTCTTTTCCGTGTGTTTGGGTCATTTTTTTTTCCCAATTTTCCCAAAAATTTTTTTTTCCACAGAATTCAACACTGATCACGAATATGTATGAAGTTTTGTGGGGAAATTTCAATTTTTTCCCAAAATTTAAATGCCCAATTTTTTTTAAATTCGTCCCTTTTTTCAATGGGTTGTTTTTCCCAGGGGACTTTCCCCCCCCCTATTTTTTTTTTTTTTTTTTCCCCTAGAAACTCACCAATGGGTTTTTCACTCGAAATTTGAAAAAAATCTAAATCTGGTCTACATTTCGAAAAATTTCCCTTTTAATTTTTTTTAAAAAATCAAACACCTTCTTGAAAAAAACCGACTTATTTGGCGAAAGCCAACTTCCCGGGGCGTTTTTTAAATAACCGGAAACCCACCAAACTTAGTTTTTTTTTTTTGCATAAAATTCAATGCTAATCACGAATATGTATGGCGTTTTTGTCAAAATTCCTTTTTAAAAGTTGGCTCCCCCTGTTTTTTTAAAATTCGGCCCCTCTTTTAATAGTCTGTTTCTGTGACATGCCCACCACTATTTTTTACCTTAGAAACTTACCAAAAGGCCCCATTTCCTCGAACTTTGACCGGGAATCTAAATCGGTCTACTTTTCCCGAAAAATTTCCCTTTAATTTTTTTAAAAAATAAAACATTTTTCTTGAAAAAACCCCAACCTATTTGGATTAAAAGCCAACTTACCGCCCGGGATTTTAAAAAACCGGGTGTCATTCATTTTTGAGAAAATTTATGAATAAAAGTTGAACATCATTGCATTTTTTAATACTATACTTTAAAAAATTGTTTTTTTAAAGCTTTACGAGATATTTAAAATGGGACTTTTTCACTACTTTAAAAAAGATATTTGTGGATACAGAGTTCAACCCCCAAAGAGGAGCTTTCGGGGGAAAAAGTTTTTAAAAAACTTGGCTATAAGGCGTATATTTGTAACACCAAATTGACATTCAGTCCCCCCCTGTGTCATGCATACCTTATACCAGTGGTCTATAAACTTTTTTTCCCAAGAACACTGGGTTCCTGGCTTTTCCCAGGATTCCACGAATCACAAAAAAAAGTTGAAAAAAAAAATTAAAAATATATTTTTAAAAATTATTATTTCTATGAAGTTCGTATAGTTAAAACGATAAATTTTCCCGAAAAAAAAAATAAGCTTTATTTTTCAACATGTTTTAAAAAATTTTGTTACAATACAATAAAAAATATTTTTTTGTTATCTGTATATATATGCTTCCTACTAGATTATGAATATTCTATTGTCTTGGCTTTCACGAAATAATTTTTATATGCTCGTTAATTTACACAGTATCTTGTATAATAACAAAAAATAATTTTCTAAGGGAAAAAGTGCACTTTTTTGCAATTGTGGAAAAAAACTAGTTATAATGAAGGATAGGAAACAACTTATTAACGGGTTAATGTTAAAATCAAAATTTTAAAGCAAGAGCAGCCCCTAAGTTTTATGTTGCAAATTCGGGGTACACAATATACACAGTAAAAATACAAAAGTATTTTTACACAGCTATGAACTTTTTAATGCCTTTTAGAATATTGTGTTTAAGTGAAATATTATTTTTTCATCGTGAGTGGTTTACAAAAATAAGGTAAAAAAACAAATAAAACTGCAAATGCGACTGCAGATAATTTTCAAGAACCTAAAACATCGATAGAGTTTGGGGAAAAAAAAAAAAAGCGCTTATCCTAGTTACTAAGTATAACGTACGGACAGATGGCTTTTGGATTCAAATTATTTTTTTTTAATGAGTAAATTATATTAAAAACTAGATTAAATTTTTTTTAAATAGTAAATGCAATATTTCTTTTTATTTGTTTTTTTTTTTTTGTTACACAAAATTCCAAAGAAAATGTTGATCTTTTTAAATATTTTTTGAGATATATTTTTCTAAGTATGTGTGGGAATGGCTTAAAAAAAACAATCTCTATTTCTAGGATTTCCCAAAAAAAAAAATCTTCAAGTTCTGGGGGTTTCCCATGAGAAAAAAAAAGTTTAAAGACCACTGCCATAGGTGATGAAGATTAAATAAAAACCCCCCAATGGGGTCTCCCTTTAAGGGTTTTATTCCTATTGTTTTTTGCGTGTTGCAGAAAAAGTGTCCGTTGCATCCCCCCTTTCCCTTAAGAAGAAATTGTTTTTTTTTTTTTAAAGAGTGGTGCTTAGATAAGGTTGTTTTAAAACCCAAAACTGCATGTTATACATTTTTCCCGTAGGTTTGGGTATCGTTCGATCTTTTTTCTTTTGACTATGGGGCAGTATTTTGTTGACATGGTGGGTCTAGTCAATGTGTGCGCCACTGCTGTTTGAATCACTAGCTGTGATTTATTTTGAATATTCATGAGAAAATGAATAATGAACCAATAGCGTTATTTTGCTGTCATCTACTGTTCCATTCTTGGGTCACCCACTTGGGGGTAGGTTGTTGGTGGCGAATTATCCCTCGTGACCTTGGCTTCGCTTGGGGGCAAAAATGAGTTGAACTGGGCCATCTTTTTGTGTCTGAAGGGGGACGTTTAGACAACCCGAGGCGAAAAAAGAATCCCTATTTGTTCCAGTCATTTAGTGATATTTTTTTTGGGGTTTTAGTCTTCTGGAAGAAGGGCTCGCTTCAAACCAAATAAAAAAGTTACTGGCTTATTTTGAGGAGAAAAATTTAAAAAGGGGTATTTTTGGGATGTTCAACTGCACATAATAAAAATACAAATATATTTAAAGAAAATACAGTTATATACAAGAGACTTTTTAAAAGGAAAGAGCCATGCTAAGAAAAGTGTTACTTAACCGCAAAAATTTAAAAGGGTCCCACTGTATATCATATTTATAGTATACAAAAATTTTTTTAAAAAAAACAATATTAACAACAAATTTAAAAATATTGCTTCAGTAATTGCATACATATTGCAGAAATCAATTTTTTGCAAAATTTGAAAAAGATATTCCCATTCTTTTTTTTTTTTTTTTCATTTTAAAACCGAAAAGCCTTGCTAGAAAATCAAAACGAAGTTTATTTTGGGAAAAGGGGCCTTTTTATAAGGGCCATTCTTCAAAAAATTAAAAAAAGCAGTTCTTATAAGAAAAATTAAAAAGAATAAACTTGATTTTTTTGAGGGAATTTTCAGAAAAATTAAATATATTTTCAGTGAATATTAAACGTTAGATTTGTATAGGGAAAAAAAGAATTTTTTTGGGGAAAATTATAATTTTTTCACCGCTCCTATTTATTTTATACGTATAGAAATAATTATATATTTGTTAGTAAAATCTTCATATTATTTTCATATATTCTTTAAAACACTTTTAGAAGTTTTAATTTCTCATAAAAAAAACCTTTTATTATTATAAAAACTATATCAGAACAAATAATAGAAAGAGGATTTGGGGGAAGTGAATTCTTCCCCAAACAAGAAAAATTTTTTTTTTGTCAATTGTGAATTGATATTGACAAGACATTTAGTTCTTTTTTTTCGTCTTTTTCTTAGTAGCAGAATACTTTTTTAAATTACTTTACTTAGGCTATTTTATCTTCAAATTAATTTTATATAATATATACTACATGAATTTTGCAAAGTTTCACTCATTATTTAGTATTCTCTTACTCATAAATATGCCTTAATGAATTTCAATTTTTTTTAAAAAATTTTTTTTTAAATATTCATTATGCTTTCGAATAATGTATTGAATCAAAATCATTGTGAAAGTATTATTATAATTTATTAATATAATATGAAAATCGCAAGCAAGTCATTTATCCAAGAAATAGTGTGACTAGATCAATGGATAAATATAAAACATGATTGTACCGAAAACTGTAAAAATATTGTTATGTTGATTATGCTTTTTTAAATAATGTAACACATAACCGTTTTAACTTTTTTGATTAAATTTTAAAAGTTATTTTTAACATTGCTATATAAAAAATTCCCAAAAGCTAAGCAAATTGAAAAGGTAAATAATTTCCCTTTATTTGTTTTGCTTTCTGAATGAATATTTAGACTCTGATTTAAATTCATTCCAATCTGTTTAATTAAATTTTTAAAACCTTTTAATTTCCGTAGTTCCTTGTTAAAAAAATTACTGGATATAATGCTTCAAAACAATGAACTAAAGAGGCATGGGATATGGCGAATTACAGATAAGATAATATCTTTCTGGAGAATTAAACATATAAGAGTATTTTAATTAACCACCATACTGTTGGGTGTATTCTGTGGTCTTAAAAAAAATAACCACTACTTGGAAAAACCTTTTTTGTGAGGGGCCCCCAACTAATTTGCTGTAGGCAAATTCATTCAAAAAACCCAGATACTTTTGATAATAATACGATTTACTTTTTAAAATTGAATACTAATTTTTTAAAATTACATAATTCAAAAATATTTTTGGGGAAAGTTTGACAGTATTTCCCCCCTACCAAAAAGGTTTGTGGCGGGAAAAGAGGGAGTTGAAAAAGGAATCTTTTTACAATCTGAATGAATTTAAATACCTTAGTGACAAATTTGATTGAAAAATTTTGGGTGACAAAAAAAAACCGAAAAAAGTTTAGAACAGTTAAAAAATTATAACTTTCGATTTAATTTTAGAAACTTTAAATATTAACCCAAACCCCAGCGTTTCTCAAATTGGGGCGTCCACCTAAGGGGAAATGAAATTTACAAGGAGGGGGGAGCATACGAAAGTCGAAAATAAAAGTTTTAAAAAAAAATTACAAATTCCCCCGAAAGGAAAAAAATAATAATTCAAAATAATAAATGTAAAAAACTTTTACACTCATACAATATACTTATAAATGCATTAGAACTGCCCTTTAATTATTAATTTCATTATAATACTAAGTTAAGGCAAAAATTAAATAATTTCAAGTGACCCCTTGAGCTTTTCAAAACAAAAAGTAATACTTATATTTAAAATTTGACGGTTTTTTAATTAAAATCGTATTGAACTTTGCGTCAAAAACATCAATGTTGAATTCAATACTTTGTTATTGTACGGGATGACGCGAAGAAAATTATGATTAAAAATTGGGTCCAAAGTATTCAAAGTTTGAGAAGCACTGTCCTAGCCTAAATAAAAAACCCGAAAAAAAATAACGGATATCTTCTTGCTTCATATACTATACAGCCTCATTAAGAAATAAGCATTAACCATTCCTACATTCTTTTGTAGTATTTTATTTTTATTTAATTAGGAAAAGCCACGCACAGGATACTGACGTTAATGGTCGCGTAGGGTGGCGGTGTCACCCCAATCTTTTTTTTTTTAAATTATTTTTATTGCACATAATAAAAATCGTAATACCAGTAAATAATTTAAGATAACGCATACTAACCTACTTTTAAGGACTTATTAATTTTTCTTTCATAATTTGAGAAAAAAAATGAATCAAAATGAACTAAAATGTTTTAAATGGGCGTGACTTTAATAAAGGACGCAAATCACAGACACTTTTTCGCTAAGATTACAGGAAAGATATTTCCAGACAAAAGTCTCGTATTTTTTTCAAGTTATTGCAGTTTTATTGTCTTTTTTATGATTGACAAAAAGCATGCTGAACATTTTCTTCCTTGTGTCTTTTTGACAGGGCTAGTATGTCTTGTAGAATACGTGTGGATTCATATCTTTTTTGATGGAGTTGTTTTATGTGTGTATTATTTGAAAATTTTCCTTTCAACTCAAACATTTTATGCTCATCACTTTTCTCAAATTTACTTTCGCTATAATGATTTATATCCATTTTTCTTCAGATTCTTCATTTGCTCAATCAGTTTCCACTTCATACAACAAAGATCGCAGCTGGCCATTTTTTTATATTTTTTTACATTTCTATATAGAAATGATTATGATTCGTACAACACAGCTATCAAGACTACTAAATCGTTTACAGGGGAAAAATGTAGCCGGTTTAATGAAAATATTTTTGAACATGTGGTCACGTGGGGATCTCAGTTACCCCAAGTACCTTAAGACTATATATAAAAACGTTGACCCTTCCCCCAAAAAAGATTGAGATATCTGACAAATACATTCTAGTTCTCATGGAGATTATGATATATGAGAATACTAACAAGAGAGGTTTTTGGTATAAAATAAATATTTTTTCCAGTTTTAAGGGGACATGGTACGTTTTATGCAAACATTTTTACTTAATGATTTTCAAAATTTTTTTAGTTGCCTCCTATGAGAACATACTAGGTAAAGCAGATTTTGAGCTCAAAATTTCATAAAAAGCTAGCCGTGTAATATTTTAAGGAAATACTTAAAATTTTTGAAGTGATATTTTAAAATGCTACTCATCCTACAAAAATTTACGTACACGCATGAAATTTGATTTACAAGTACGTCAAGCTATGTATAACAAAAGTTGGTATAGGTTTTGTGATAGCATTATTGGTATCCGTTCATTCCTTCTTTATATGAATGCTTATTGAAAATTCCCTAAAAAAATGTATAAATTCTGGGTTCAATTATTTTTTTAAAAAAATAAATATTCCTTTAATTCAAAAATGCATATCAACTTGTGTCACATGTACTATTAGCAATAGGTAAAAAAAAAGAATACAAAGCATTAGGCGCAATATTAAAAAAACCTTAGCATTTTAAATGAAGACAAACTAGTTATTTTATCTTCCTGAGATAAGTAAGTTTGAAGTTTTCATTTGCCAGAGGAATGTGAATAAAAGCGAACATAAAAGCTATCATAATTCTGTGTTTAGAGCTTTCAAATTTTGTGAGGTTATAGAAAAGCATATAAAGAATAATTGAGGCTAAAAAAATTAGATTTGATATTTTGAACGATTTTTGTCAATTGAATCGTTCAGAGTTAAGTGACACGCGCTGATGTACTCATTACTTCTGATAAAGTTCATTTTTTTACGAGAAATACCACAGTAACGTGAAGAAATTAGGATGTGATTTTTGACAAAACAGTTTCTGACAAAACATGCAGCAGGTGGTTCGAAAAATTATGAGACGTTTATTTCGGCCATTCTGACAAGTTAAACTCTGGGTGGTTATCTTACAATGACGATACTTTCAAAACCATGTTATAGCAAAACCCCTTTTTGATAACATCGGATATTGCGAAAAGGCTTGATTCAATTCGAAACTTTTTCAGAAACTGAAATTGGTATAGAAATACACCTGCATGGAATGAAATTGAAGTCTTCTTGAAATGGATAATAACTGGCAAAGAAAGGTGGATTGCCTACGAAAACAGTTTAAGGGAAAAGATCATAGTGTATGAAGCCTTAAAACCTACCTATTTCACTTCTAAGCCAAAGTTAAACTTAAGTAAGAGAATGTGGTTTTGTTGGAGATTCAAGGACTAATATTTTTGAGTACAATAGAGCGTCGGTTATCCGGAGCGTCAAATATCCGGACCAGTTTTTTTGTCAACTACATGTCGCTCGAAAACAAGAGCCTAAAGAAACGCATGGAACAAGCTGTGGCCATATTCAGAAGGCAAGAAAGATTTTAATGACGACCACATGAAGGAGTTTACCGACTTTATCCAATCGAACTTAAAAGAAGGAAACCTGGATGACATGCGATGCAGAAGACTCTGTATTTCAAATGCTAAATGATGACGAGATTGTGACTTCCGTGCAAGAAGAATTCGACCCTATCAACGATGAAACAGTTGAAAACCAGGGCAACAACAACGAAGGCAGCATGGGTACATCAAATACTGACGCTTTTTCTGCATAAGATGGAGTAGTAACCATTCTATGGAGTAGTACGAACAACAATTAACAACTAATGCTGCTCAAGAATAGTTCGAAAAAAAGAAGTTGTACAATGGTACAGAAAAAACGAGCGATTATTTTCCACAATAAAGGTGAAATTGTGACAGTTTTGCACCTATTTTGCTTTTTCTTCAAGCACATTTGCCGCATGTGATGATTTGAAATATTCGTGTAGTGTCCGGTTTCATATACTGCATTGATCGCATTCGGTTTCCGGTTATCCGAACAATTGCTTATCCGAACGGTGCCCAGTCCTAATTGATTCTGATAAACGACGTTCTACTGTAGTGGAAATCGAACGAAATGTTTAATTCGTAGAGGTTCTCTTTCAGTAAATGAATAATTTAAAAAATGGCCTCGGTGATTTTCAATTGTAAGGATATAATAATGCCAGATCACATAATACTTTGACGACTCGTTAGAAACTCGAAGAGATAGGTTGAAAAATTGTGGCGCATCCATTATATTTCCGGGAACTAGCTCCCTCAAATTATTACTTGTTTTTGCCCTTATAAAAATTTTTATGGAAAAAAAATTCATAAACGTAAAAAAAATTTAATAACAGACAAGTGTACTGGTTTAATATATCGCCTCTTGAGATGCATTATTTTTTTTAAAAAAATGCTGACAAGAAGTCGTAAATAAAGTAGGCAATCTTGTTATTCGATAAAGTTTATTCAAGTAATGAATAATTTATTATATAGTTTATTTTGTGTTCTATAAGTTGAAGAACTTTCCAGTAGATCTAATATGTAATTTTTTTCTCTCGATTCTTTAAACATATATTGGAAAATGCAATTTCAAAAACATTACTTTAAAAAAACACAGACATTTGCTTTAGTGTTTGAGTGATATAGTATAAATAAATTGTGATATATATATATATATATAAGATATAGATATAGATCTCTTTATTTGAATTAAACAGTTTTTGTACATCATTGGTTAAATTCAAAAGAAATTTTATATTCCTTTAACTAGCTGTTCCAATGCATTTTATAATATCTTTAAAATTTCTGGGACATATTTCAAGAAACTTATTACAAGTTAGATTACGAATAAAACCTATTCTAATAAAATAGCATGTCTCAGTCAATTTCAATTTATTTTAATATCATCTCAGAAAGTAGAAATGAAACTTTTGAAATGCTATAAGTGTTTTTGAAAATATTCCAATTTCGCCATCCTTTGAAAGCCAAGTAAAATTCAATCTTGTCATCGATCACATACTTCTTAAGGATTTAAATTGCTCTTGCTAAAATACTTTTTTGCAAATGTAATTGATATATATAAGCTCTGTAAATGAAAATATTCAAAATATTTTTTTTTAACATTCGTATAAAATCAAACCTTTACGATCTTTCAACTTGCAATAAATTTTTATATAAAAAAATCAAATTGATTAGAAAAAAAAATATTGTTGCATGAAACAGGTGCTAAATTTCCGTTAAATTCAATTGAAAATTAACGCTGTATTTCTCTGAAAATAAGACCCTATCTTATATGTAGCAATTTCTTTTTCTTATGCCGAGCCCCGGTTTATTCTCAGTTTATGTTTTACTTTCATGGGCAATAATCATTATATTTTAGTTAACTTTTTTTTTACATATTTATGAAGAAAATTGTATTAAAATGAAGACAGCTTCGTCGTCATCTTCAGAAACATCGTCATAAACCTCATCACAGTTTGCCTCGTTGAAGAAAGTCATCCATCCAGTGTGTTATAATGCCTTGAATTCTAAAGTCGATTTGTCTAACTGCATTATGTGGAATAAATAACGATTAAGAGCCGGTCAATAAAAGATCTGTATCTTATAAAGTATGAAAGTATAGCTCATATTCAGATGGGAAAGGGCGAAGCCAGTTTAAACTGGTATTACTTCACCTGGTGAGGAAACTGCTGTTATGGTATGCAGAGGGAAGGTGAAGCAAACACCTCAGGCAGGACGAAAGTGAAGTTCCTCAAAAAATTTGTTTGCACAGAGCTATTTTTTTCCGCTTTCACTTTTCCAATGATTATAAATGATTCACAACTTGACATGGGATTTAGCAAGAAAAGGGGGGGAAGGATTCAAGTATTAGATTTTACAGATGGTTTGGATTTTGATGATTTGGGATATTTTGTAATTCTCTTTCTGTTTCCGGTGGTGTCGTTGCGTCAAGTTTATTGTGGTGTAATTTTTAATTTTTAAAAATCAATACTCCCAGCTATCAAATTATTTGCTCATCACTCTACATTGCATTCACAGATTATATCATTAAACTCAGTAAATAATGAAAGGATATTTGATTCACATTTTCCTCTATTTGTTGACTGCGGGTAAAGTATGTTGATTGTCGTTTTCGGACCGTTAGAATATTCAACTTTTGCGTTTTGTTAAGGGGGAAATTTTCATAATTATTTTTTGGTATTTGGCTGAATAACTTTTTTTCACAGTCAACTTGCCTGAGGATCAATATATCATTCCCTTTCAAAGTACACTGTCTAGCCATAAATATCTGGATACACAGTGACACTTATTAATATGCCATCATTTCCCTTTTTCTATCAATGACAGCCACCACAGGACCGAAAAGATATTCCCCATATTTTGTTATATGATGACAGGAATTGACTTTTAGGCGTGCATCACAGCTGAAGCAAGTGCCAGCAGTCAGGATGGTTGATGTTCCTGGCTATGTAACATGCGTTCTAACTCATCCCGAAAGCTTTCTAAAGGATTTAAATATGGGCTCTGTGAAAACCAGTCCAATTTTTAAAAACTTTACTTGTCCAACCATAGCTGCTCAGGTCTCTATAAGTTAATTCTTCAAGCTGAGAAACGATTCTTCCTCGAAATACATCCATAGAGAGAGCAAATTCCTTCACAACTTTCACTTATATCTCAGAGTTCATGATTTCAACAACACTAACTAAGTGATCCCGGCAAAACCATTTAAAGTACCCCTCCCCCGCCCATCTATGATTATGTTAACACCAAACTTACCAGTCGGCAAAATGTAATCACGTCTAAGAATCGTTCACATCTTAGATTCGTCCATTTAACTGCCAACTTGTAAACGAGGTTCATCACTCTTAAAAAATATTTTTCCACTTGTCTAGAGACCAATGAAGTAGACTTTTGTACCACTGGAATCGACCCAATTTGTTTTAATTCCTGAAGATGCTGATGATCTATGGAACTCTTGAGCTATTTCAACAAATGAGGGCTTGCTAGTTTGTTTGACTTCCATTTTTAGTGTTCAACGGCTGCGTTTACTGATTGTTTTCGGTCTGCCGCTTCGTTTTTCTACAGTTTTCCTGCTTTTAACGTTTCCATTTAACAATTGCAGTACTTGCAGTGGAAATTGGCTTCAATAGAATGTTAGAAATTACACGATTTCCCTCAAAAGTAGCATCCATTATAATGCTACAGCCAAGCTCATTATGCTCCGCTCTTGTGACCTACTCTTTGTCTCATTAACGCATAAATATGATCTGGCAAACCACTAGCAACAATTTTATAGTTCTTGATAGTACATCAAATTACGTCAGATGTCATTTGGATAGATTCTATCATGTGCTAATAGTTCTAGGCAATACTCGTCATGCTGAATGCCAAAGTTTCTAAGCAATTTCAAAAGCGTCCGTACGTCGTCAAATGGCGTAATTTTTGTGATCGATCATTTCTCAATATCTTGTCCCCCACTGGATACACAATTTGAACTAAAAACTACTTTTGGTTTAGTTCTTGTATTGTGAAATTTTTGAAAAAATCATTCCAGGGCATAATTTTTTTAGCTCTAATTTTGAGGAAACATGGCATTTGATGTACGTAGAATTTTGAAGGCTCACCAGAATTACCCCAAATGTAAACTGCTACAAATTTAAATCCAATTGAATCAGAAAAATATGCATATCTTTGTTGAAAAGGTACTCATTGTAGAAAATATCCGAATTGTCCACCTTGAATTTTACAAAAGATATATATTGTATCATCCTATCGTTACTTTAAGAAAGGCTACTGAAACACATTTTTAAAAATACATGGTCTCTAGCCATTACACATTGCTCCAATTGGACAACAAAAGGGGGGGGCGGTAGCCCAGTGGTCAAGGTATCGGATCATGGCAGGGATGTCCTGCGTTCGAGCCCGTACCACTAAAATCCTACCGTGTAGGGGAGCGATGCACGTTAAATAAGTCGATAGCTTGAACGTCCTCCCGTTGGTGTAGTGTGATAGTTAGGAGAAGGAGTAGAATCTCAGGTGTTGTCATCGCCAATTGACTATGGTTCAAAATTAAGAATCCATCACCAAAAGTCCTCGTGTAGCTGAACAATGCGACGTTAACATTCACTCACTCTGGACAACAGACGACCTGGTTGCAAGAACACATTTTTTTTCATAAAAGAAAAGAATTGCACTTGACTACTTTGGATATTCACTTTACAATTCAGGATTTCCTTGTAATAATTATTCGCATAGAAAATATACAATATATATATATATATATATATTAAAGAAAAATATTTCTAATGAAAAGTAATGAATGATATGGTTGCGATATTTCCTTTAAAAGACAATGAATTTTTTAAAAAAGAAAAAGAAAAGAAATTATTCTCTACAATAATTTCCAATGCCGAGTATAAAAGTTAAAAAGAAATATTGGTGTTAATCAGGAGGGTATGCATCTTTGATGTAAAATATCTTCGTGGTATCCGATGAGTTACTTTTGCATGTAAACCTGTGCTAGCGTTGCTGAGTCGGGCATCAGATTCATGGCACCATTAAGGTACCTACACTGCTGTGAATGAACTGTGTCGAGGTACAATGTCCTCACACGTGGAATGGTGAGGAAATTTGAAAAACGGGACACCAACTAAGGTGTCGTCCTCGTCACTTGACAGACTTTTAAAACTAAGAGGTTCCTTCAAATATTCTTCGAGAAGTTTCAGAGTGCAACGTTGACAAAAACCCCAGATAAAAGCAAACAGTTTTAACTAGTTAAAAACAAATGTTCGACATTTAAAGAGCAGTAATGTTCTTTGAATATCAAGTTCTTTTTTCTCCACAAAAGGCTGTTCACGTTTATCTTGATCCATAAACCTTTTGGGATTTCTTTCCAGATGAATAGTTTTCTTTTTCGCCGTTACCACTCAGTTATTTCGAATCATCGCATTTCCTTTCAAAGGAATTTCTTTCTACCATGAATCTTCTACAATCAGTTTTCTGCGAGGCATACGAAAAGTCACTGAAAATACTCCATGGACTTCTTTTCGAATGAAAGCCACAGCATCAACTTTATCCAATACATTCATTATCGATACGAACGTTACTACAATATGAAATAAATCAGATAAGCGCAGTTATCAACTCCCAGATGAAACTAAAGCTGTGAAATTATTATTTTCAATGATTTTTTTTATTATTATTTAACAATCAGTTACGGTATTTGTTTTCATTTGGGCAATAATGGAGAAAAATTTTTATATTCGAATATATAACTACGAAATGATTTGCAGGAAAATTATAAAATTCTTCTATTCTAAAAGGTATTTTAACAACTACTTTACATTATAAGAAATGATTGAATATAGTTATCCTGCATATTCTTAAACAACAGCCATTTAAGCATCTAACTTGCAAAATGATTAAATATTAATAATTAGTTTTAGTTTTATTTAAACATTTTATGCCTAGAATTATGAGTTAAAAGTAATTCATGTGTATAAACCTTTTATTATTATTATTATTAAGCTATAATACAAAGACAGATTAGAATGTGTTCATACAATAATAATAGGCGTTGAATAGGCGTTGTGTTTTGGGCATCTGGACTGTAAGACAGTCCTCAATCCCATATCATGATAAGTCTATGATGGGGAGCTTGACGAATGTGGGGTTTTCCTTTCTGCTTAGTGGCATGACGGCGATTGGTTGGGCGATGGAATCCGGGAGTCGTGGCTTCAGTACTTCATCTGGGTTGAAAGTTGAGTGATAATTTTGACTTGGGTGAGAGCTTTACAATAATAATACAAAGTTTTTGAACATATATTTAATTTGATCTAATAAATTAAACTGGTACTTATTCATACTGCCGTGTCAATAATCTGTAATAATTTTACAACTATAAAAATAAAAAAAAAAATGTACGAAACTTCACTGAATTGTTTAAATTCCTTACATAACATAATACAAGAATATTGGAAACAATTTATTTCATTCAAGCATAAAAATACATTTCACACTTTATCTACGAGATGTTAGAGTAGAAAGAATTTGGTACGGGGAAGACTTTTGAACAATGACGTACCTTCATGTTGGATCCCGCGTTCTAAGCATTTATAAAATGATATAGAAAATATTCAAATTGCTCTAAGCAAAAATAAATATTTTGCAAATATAAAAAATATTCAAATATAAAACATGCTTGATGATTACATTCCGAATGGATAGTAAAATACATAAGGATTTTATAAGTAAATATCAAAGATATAAATTTATAATTTTTGAAAAAGTTCATACACAAAACAAATTTTCTTCTATTCTTAATATAAACAGTATTTGAAATAACTTCACAGACCCGACGGAATCCATTTTCCTGCTTTATCACCCGAAGGTACAGAAAAATAACACATTAAAAAGTTTTAAAATAAGGTGAAAAAACATATTTTTTAATTTAACAAACAACAACATTTCTCGACTATATAATATATATATATATATATAAAAGTGACTTATTTATGAATGTTCAGAAGTTTTGACGGAGAAACTTTATACACAATCAGATGGCAGCTGAAATAAGACCCCAGCGGAAAATTTTCTTTCTCAATAGTTTTCAGTTTTACAGAACTGAATTGAACTCAGAGGTGAAGCATCCCATGAGGGCCAAAATCTACCAGTGTTCAGTTCCCAAGCAAGGTTTTTACTCATTTATCGACCCACGGAAGAAATGAAAATCTGAGTTGACCATGCCCAGCCCGGGATTAGAAACTCTTACCTGTAGCGTGAAAGCGCAATACACTACCATTCAGCCACAGAACTTCTTTTGAGAATACTACTATTATATTTGGCAATTAGATAGATAGGAAGCTGTTTAGCAATAAGCCTTAAATGTTTCATTGACAATGGATTAATAGAGTATTTTTATAATAAAATGGTTCTAGAGATACATCAACATAACATTGGAAAATAGAAGGTTAATTCATACCTTGGTTCTTTAAAAATTACATCCGTGAATATCTTAAAAGTAGCAAATCGTTACTTGTGATACATGCCTAAATATACACAAATAGAATAAAAAAAAGTTTTAAAAAAAGTGTGTGTGTGTACTTATGTACGCATGCAAGAAGTTGTACTTCTTTGGCGTAACAAGATTAAAATCTTTCTAAAAATCTTTAGCAGGGCAAGATAGGCCAAGGACGAAAGGCAGTATATAGCAGAGTTGAACGATACTAACCTTCAGTCAATCGGACTAGCCAAACCTGAGATAATCACGATTTAAATAAATTTAAACACTCCCGCACAGGAACAACAGGACCAATAACATGGGGAGTATCAGACTGTATCTGGATGTGAAGGGAACCGAATGTGACACCTGAGACTTCATATTGAATGTCTCGGCGAGAAGAATAGTTCCTGAGAAAATTAAGACATCCGACTGAAGAGCTCCCGAATTATGGTAATTTTAAAATAATTAAAACATTTAAAACAATTTTAAAAAATAGAAGCACAGCACCCAGCAACTCGAACCTGGGACTGGTTGCGAGCAAACACAAGAGGAATCCATTAGAACCGGTCCGGAGTCTGTAGTTGCAAATGGGATGGCTCAAGCTCGGGAAAGGTAAACGAAACTAACTCCCCCTCCCCCAGGAAGGAATACCTGTGACGTAAATGGTCACGTACAGCCCAACGATACACGGAGTAGTAGGTGATCCTAAAGTTTCATCCTTCTATCTCTGTAATATCGTTACTTCATCAAAAGATCGAACCTCATATGAATAACATGGTGATACACATATTTTAGTGATAATGCTCCCCCAAGCCCACTATCTTCACACGAATTATAACAGATGAAACAGCTCAAAGAGGAGAACCTATGATCCGAGTTTCATTAAAGAATCTCAAAAATCCTCGGAGCTATGTGAGATTTAAAAAAAATTATAACTAAAATAATTTTAAAATGTTAGCTATGGGTATAGAAATGGGGTTGTGGTCCTGAAAATATATATCTAGGATGCTCATAGGAAGAACAATCGATTCCAGTCAGTGCGGTTGACCAAGGTGGCATAAGATTTGAGTTATTTCTGGGGTAGCCCTTTAGGGGGGAGGCTGCCAATTCCACGTAAAGCTCGCTCTAATAGGAAAATATGGTGGAACTCCAAAAATCCAGTTCCAAGCTCAATTGTTTTAAGGGGATTTTCCAGCCCCCTCTAGGATTAACATGGAAGCATGATATTTAGTGCTTAAGCCCTCCCCATTTCCCCCCACAATGGGAATGAAGCAGATGACTGGATGGGTCTCGACGAGTAAAACTCTTAGTTCAAATCTCAAGTCCGAGGCTCGAACAAGAGATAAGATGCTGTGAATTTAAACAAATTTAAAAAAGTTTCAGACAATTAAAAACTATGGAAGAAATAGTCCTATAAGCAGGAAATTATAATAACTGGGAGAACAGATAAAGTGGGATTGAATGAGCCAGGTCCGAATGGACTGTGAGGCTCGGGTGCCGTGATATTCACCAAAAAGCTCTAGAGGGGGGGGGGATGCGTCCCAACAGATATGGTTTATAACAATAGTAATTATGATTCCCCAAATATCAGTGTCCCGCAGCACCAAAAAAGTGGCATGTTAAAATATGAGACAACTGTGTGCGCGCGCATTGGTGTCGTGAACATATGCGCGCGCATCGTATAAAAATTTACAGTCATCTTTTTTCCCTAACGCCCAAAACGAAGTATAACTTCAAAAATAAATATACGAATACAAAAGGCTATTATAATTTGCTACATTGTAATAATTGTGTTTATGTTTATCTCAATGCATTTGTAGTAAATACATCTATAATTATATACTTGCAATTGTTATTTAAATAGGAAAACTAATATTTACTCTTATGTTTTATGTACATAAAACAAAATTTAAAGATTAATTTATAAATTGTTTTTTTAATTTCCTGTAAGTATGCTTGGTTGAATAACAAAAAGTGTTCAAAAAAATGCATCAGAGAAGCTTCGTAGGTGAAGGGTGATCTCTCTTTACTAGTAGTAACGTCACAAATCAGCGCAAAGCAAAGGCTTGCTCCGGTTAAAATCTGGGTGTCCCCTTCTTCAGGGAAGTGACGATAAAAAAAATTTTGAGCATTTTTAAGGCTGAAATGATCTGTCCTGTTCTGTATATTTCTAGACAAAGCATTTTCGTATCCATTTCTAAGGAATGCAAAGCTAAGGTTAACTGACGCGGGAGTATAACTCTGTGGTAGAGCATTCGACTGCAGATCTTGAGGTCCTCGGTTCAAACTTAGGTGTCCTCTTCTTCAGGGATGTGAAGAAAAATATTTTTTGAGGATTTCGAAGGCGGGAATGATCTGTTCCGTTCTGTATATTTCTAGACAAAGCGTTTTCGTATCCGTTCCTACGGAACGAAAAGCAAAGGTTCACTGACGCGGGTGTATAGCTAAGTGGTAAGGCATTCGACTGCAGATCGAGAGGTCCTCGGTTCAAACTTAGGTGTCCTCTTCCTCAGGGAAGTGAAGGGAAATTTTTTTTCTGAGAATTTCGAAGACGGGAATGATCTGTCCCGTTCTGAATATTTCTAGACAAAGCGTTTTCGCATCCGTGGCGGTGTGCGTCACATCCGTGACGTGTTTGAGTGACGTCCATGACGGTGTGCGCACGCATCGTAAAAATTTACCCTCATCCTATTTCTTTATATAACGCCCCAAAAGAAGTATAACTTCAAAAAGGGAAATTATTTATAAAGTAAATCTGTTTATCTAGATATTAAAAATATATGAATTTTATAATAATCAATTTAAAAAATGTATCAAATCAGAAATAAAATTAGCAGTCTCCACATTTCAGAGAAATATGTCCTAAAATTTGTAAAGATCAATAAAAAACTGCATTATTTTCAGACGAATCACTAAAATACATACATTTTAAGTTAAGATTTTATTTGAAGTTGAACAAATATATGTTTTATATATATATATATATATATATATATATATATATATATATATATATATATATATATATATATATATATATATTTGTATATATAAAACTAAAAAGCAAAGGCTTGTCGGTTAAAATCGGGGTTTCCCCTTCCGGGGAATGACGATAAAAAATTTTTGAGCATTTTTAAGGCTGAAATATCGTCCTGTTCTGTATATTTCTAGACAAAGCATTTTCTTCCGTTCCTAAGGAATAAAGCAAAAGGTTAACGGGGAGTATAACTCTTTTAGAGCATTCGACGAGATCTTGAGGTCCTCGGTTCAAACTTGGGTTTTCTTCAGGGAGGAAGAAAAATTTTTATATATATAATATATATATATATATATAAAGCACAAAGTGAAGCAAATTCATTAAAAAAAAATTGTAAACATAAAAATCACGTGTAAGAGCTGGTTTTTTTAACTATGCAATCTTGAACATAAGATGCGACGTGATAGGAAGAATTTATTCGAATGGAACGAAACTGAGTATTCATATACAGTGAGATAAAATATGCATTGGATTAAATTTGAGGGTCAATAATTGAATAGCTGGAGTTCCTGTGCATTATAGCAGTTTTCGGATCGTGTAAAAAATAAATGACATTTCAATGCTAAAGCATAACTTCCACTCGAATATGTTCTTTTAAACCCCAAATGTACTGAAATCTCAGATAATTCCCGAACATTTGGGGGGATCCGGGAAGGTTTAGGGAAATTAAATTAATGCTTCCGCCAAATCGTTAAAATTTTTGGAATTTTTTTAAAATTTTAATAAAAGCACTTATTACCAAACCCCTATTCAAACAAATTTCTCAATAAAAAGTTTTAACACCATAAATGACAAAATTGTTTTAGCCATTGAATAATAAGTAATTTATGTCAAAGCCGATTGTTAATTCCATACTATAATGTATTTATATCAAAAAATTAAATCTATTTCCAAACTGCACTTTTTTTCCCCCCTTTCGTAGACATTTGTAAGTTGTTCTTTTAAATTTTCAATTATTTTTAAAGAACAGCTTTATCGCTCCCCGAACTAATCGAGAAAAAAAATAAAAAAATTTTTTTCAAACTGCCCAAGTGAAGTACCTAAATTTCCATTTTATTGTGAATTCTTTTTAAAAAAAACCCATTATATTAAGATGGAAATGTTAATAAAATTATTTGGAAAGGGAAAAATAATGAATCCGTTTTTTAAGTTTTTGAAATTGTTCAAAAATACGAAAACAAGGGGAAACAATTGAAATGAAATTTCGGAAAGTGGACACAATTCTTACCTAATGATTCAAATTTATATCATCAAATATTTACGAAA
Source organism: Trichonephila inaurata madagascariensis (assembly GCA_019973955.1). NCBI lineage: Eukaryota > Metazoa > Arthropoda > Arachnida > Araneae > Nephilidae > Trichonephila > Trichonephila inaurata. The sequence continues at coordinate 20,458 of BMAV01012114.1, forward strand.
AGTTTTAGAATATCTTTTTGCCCGATTATTTTATAATAAAACCTGTAAAAAGAAAATACCGTTTCATATGGTTAAAGCATCAGGACTTTTTTTCTACAAATACTTTGAAAATTCTATCAATAATAGAAGGTATAGTTAAAGGGGTGCCGTAAAATTGTTCAAAAAAGCCGTAAAAATTTGAAAAAACGAAACCCCCTCGTAAAAATTAAAATTTACAAAGAAGATACGTTTAGTGCCATAAATTAAAACAGTGCAGCAGGTAGACCACTATGACTGAAAAAAAATGATCCCAAACCCTTGTTTCTCAACGGAGAACGGGGACAGAGAAAAAGAGGAAAGATATAATGGACTTGTTGAAATTTATTCCTCCTATTAAACGGGATTTTAAAAAAAAACAAATCGACAGGATGGAAACCCAAAAAAACTAACAAGTGCTATTTATAAGTGATAACCAATTTAAACAAAATAATAATACTGGCAATATTCTGTACGAGTAACAAAATAGTTTTATTCTTTTTTGCTAAACTTTTAATAAAACATATGTTTATATTGACATTTTTCCCTTAACAGAATAACAAAAAATAATTTAAATTTTATTTCTTTCCTTGCCAAATCGATTAACCCCCCAAATCACAAAAAAATTGTGTAAAAATGCAATTACCCAAGTATATTCCATCTTATACTTTCTATATGTCGTAAAACAAAAGGGTTTTAATATCAGTCCATCATTTTTTCCCAAATTTTTTAATTTTGAAAAAAATTTATAAACAACATAAAATTTTTTACATTTTCCAACTTTTTTTTGGGAGTTAATCGTTTATTGAAGCATAAAAAAGGAATCAGGGGTCCACGGATCACTCAGAAATTTGGGATGGAAAATTACAAATTAATTATTTTGGATAAAAAAATGGTAAGGCGATGAATGTCAAAAAGATATTGGAACGAGATCGGTGACAAAACTCTAAAAACAGATTAGCCTTTCGTCAAACGAAACCCCGGGAAAATCAATGATCCGATGGGTAACTTTGCGGGTGGCATTGGGTGAACTTTCCCCTTCTGCACACAACCCGCTGCATTTGACTGGGAAATTTTTTAAAGGGGTTTTTTCAACGAAAAATACCGCTTCAAAATGAACCCGTGATTAACGAAAATTTATAGGAAAGTTCAAAACAGAGGGTTGGGGAAAATTCTACCCACCTTACCTGACACACTGCCGTAACCAATTATAATACAGTTCCATTTCATATAATAGCCATAATATTTGGTTTGGTTTAAGATGATACGCTGTGCATTGTTGCCCTTCCTTTCGGAAATTGCTGGGATTAAATTTAAACAAGAAAATGTCTGATCGCACATGGCATGTCTTTGCACTTTCTGCCTCCATGTTTCTCCAATACTTCTCGGGCTATCGTAATCCCCATATATCTGTCCCCAAAAAGATATTTTGTGTTCTTACGCAGTATGATCCAAAAGTTCGGGGGCAAGGCGAATAAAACCTTACTCTTAATAGTTCGAAGAACCGAAACACTTCCACCTTCTAAGTAGTCCTGAGTCTAAGTAGTAGTCTTGGGTGACGGTACACTTCTGCCAGCGTTCGTATAACTTCTAGAGAGAAAAGCCACTTTTCGCTACCCCATTAAAAACCCCCTTTTTATTTCCTTTCACTTTATCTGATGACAAAACGGGATCCCTGTTTTAATTTTTTTGATGGGGATAAGTCACCGTGTTAAATCTGACAGGGGATATTGAAGAGCGTTAGTGCGAGTTTTGGCGAGGAACTTTTTTCCCAAATTGGGATCATTTGCGGGGTCCTTTTGCCAGAGAAGATACCAGTCGTCCTCTCCGACTTGTCATTTACAAAAAATGATTCCCCAAACGCGTATTTGAAATTTTTCTTCAGCGATCTGCAATGTTTGCGCGATCTTTTGGAACACTTAACACCAACGTACCTTTTTCTGCTTTCAGTGAAGTTGGTCGTACAACGAAGTTCATCGCTTCGATGGATTATCGGCCTTCTTAAAACATCGATGTCCTTCAAAAACCTTGGATCTTGGTATGGTAGATTCACCTGCATATATTACTTAAAAATTTCTATAGTCTCGGTTTTTTACCCAAAGCGCTAAAGTTTAATATACAACCTGTTCAAAAAAAGTCTTACATCCGAACAAAACTTTCTAACACCCCGGAAAAAAACTAACTCTCTTTGCAAGATAACGCTGGCTTGCGGTTCGGTCACTTAACATGAACCCCCCCCAACCATTTGGGGGAGGTTGGTAGAATCCATTTCAAATGGTTTAAGTTTAGGTACTTATTTCGTCGTAGTTGTTCTATTGAATGTTTGGATCACTACAGATAATCAGGCGTTTCTGAACTCCCAAGATCGATGATGTGTTCCCCTTGAATAATTCAGACAAAAGCGTCATCAGCGAATCTACAATATCCAGACGAGATCAACTTCAAAAGGGAAGTTTATCTCATAGGGGTAAGTTATTGATTTTTTTTCCCTTTTAATCGCGGGGCATTTCGAAAAAAAGATACAAGCTCGCATTCAAGCATTTATTTAGAAACTCGGTTACATCTTATTAACTGGATTATTTATTATTTTTGACAAATCACCCCCTTATCAAACTTTTGTTAAGACGATGCACAGGTTTTTTTTTCCCTACAGTCAAGGGGTTTGCCGCCTATTGTCGGAAAAATTTTAAACTTCACCCTTTGATCTCATCATCGTTGTGTAATTTTTTCCCCCAAAGATGTGACTTGGTAACGGAAAAATAGAAGCCCTTTGGGGGAAAAGGTCCGGGCTGTATGGCAGAGGGTTACTTTTGAATTGTTTGGTAGTGTTTTGGGGAACGGGGGAGGGGGGGGTTGCTGAAGCAAGCGGACTTTTTTTCCCTGCGTTTTTTTTGAATTCCCTTCGAAAACGTTTAAAAGTTTTGCAAATGCAGCAGCTTTTTTTTCCCGGGAAAGGCATAATATAAAAGAAGAATGCCTTTTCTGTCCCAAAAAAAACCATGTTTTTTTCGCTGAAATCGAAGTTTTGCTTTCTTGGTTTTGGTAATTCGAATGGCGCCATTGCATTGTTTTGTTTGGGATACAGGTGTAGGGTGATAAACCCGTCTCTCACCTGTCACAATGTGATAAGGAATCATCCCCCTTTTTTTGATGTGTGTGGGGAAAATGATCAAAACCCATCCTTTTTTTTTTGTGTTTTTTCCGTTTAAATTTTTAAAACCCCAGCGCACAAAAAATTTCCTGTCCCCCAATTAAAGTCACAACTTCAAAAGATTTTTCATTGACCTTCGATATGATCGATGCAATTCTTTAAATTTAAACGTCTATTCCCAATTTTTCCCTCCGTTCTCTGAAGAAGGGCATCAGAGGAGTACACAGAGGGCCCGATCTGCTTTGTTCGGCATGAACATCGGTCCTACCTTCAGAGAAATGACGACACCATTTGACTTTTTGTTGATTAATAATGTTCCCAAAACAAAACAATTTCTTTGTGAATATCCGCGCCCTTTTTGCATGAAGAAACATGAAGGAGCGCACAGGAATCTGAATCGGCGCAGCTTTTAAACCAACCTACTCTAACCAAAATCAACGTTGAAATGCTGAAGACCGCGAGGAAAGGGGAACCCTTGGGGTTAACACCTGTGTTAACTTGTCGCAAAATTTTTTTTTTCTCTGGCGTGTGGTTATCTTTACTTTTCGAAACCTTTTTTGTATGAATAATATTTCAAGTTATTGTGTTTTTGGGGTTTTTTACTAGATGTGCATCTCCCCAAGCAATTTCGTTTTAATACGTTTTACTTTTTTTTGGGTGGTCGCTTTTAATGTTATAGAGCGTGCATTCACACAACAAATCAATATTCCCAATTATTTATTCAATAAAAAAGCGAAAAAAGTCATTTTATTTTCCATATAAGATGCTTCTTTATTAAACTTTTAAACGTTCAAATTTCGGAAAATATTTAGTGAATGTGTTTTTAACGTCGCACTTAAAGACAGCAAGGGTTACGACGAAACACCGGAATCTTAACACCCCAAAAATTTAAAGAGGATGATACCAAAAGGGAAACCCAATCTCCTACCTGCCGGACCTGCCTAAATTCCAACCAAAAAAAATCAGTCTCACTTAAAATTGTCCGTGTCATCTGGTTTTGAACCCGTTCCGACAACACCGATCGAGAAATCCTTTTTCATGGCGTACTTGGGAAAAAATTTAGAAAGCGGATGTAAAATAAGGATTAGGGTGCCAATCTGTCTTTTTCCTTAAAATTCATACAATTTCTCAATGAAATTTCTGAGGGGAAAAAAATCGTAATATAAAACCATAATTCATAAAACATATTCAAATAGGCAAAAAAATGATATTAAATGAATTGTTGTTCAATGTTGAAAATTTTACGAAAGAAACAAACGACAAAAAAAAAAAAAAAATGTATGATCAAACAATTTTTGGTCAAACAAAAAAAAAGTTTTAAATTTAATATATAAATGTAAATATTATAAGAATGAGAGAAGGACGACTGGAAATAGAATTTATTCGAAAAAGAAGATCTCATGCGAATAAATTTTTTTTATAAGATTTACATAAGCTATGCATCACTGGTTTTTAAAGAAATTTTTAAAAATGCATTTTTATCTCTTCTCTTTTTAAAAAAAATATAAAAACGAAAGTAGAGAAAATCCCTTTAAAACATATAAAAAAAATAATCGATATAAACAAAAGTTAAATAAAATTTTTAAAACCACTATTTAAAATTTGTTTTGTTTTGGTTAAAAATAAAATTTATCATCTTATTTTAATGTTATATAAAAAACTGTTATACTTTATATATATTATTTTTTATTTCTTGCATATTTTATAATATAAATAGAATAAAATCTATAAACTCAGTTAAACATCAATTCCTATTTTGAATAGGCGGTGTAGTTGAGTAAAAGCGGTCGAAATTTTTGGGTGCATTGTCAATTCGCGTTAGATCTGATGCCACTGAAAACCGGTTATACAGAAGGGGGGTCCCCACTAAATTTTTTTAAACTACATTTTTTACGTTGGTGTGGTGTGTTTGATTGCTAGTATGGTTTCTTTTTTAGGTGTAATCTCGTGCTTAAAGGGTACTAGGGCATGCTCGAAAAAGTAATATGCCAAAATAAGTTTTTTGCTTTTGGATATATATCTTTAAAAATTTCAATAAGCTTAGTTCTTTTTTGACCTTTCTAAAAAATATTTATCTCATTCATATAAATACAAACATAGTTTTTAGCTAAAACAATTTTTTTTCTGTCTAAATTAAGTTGGCCAATTTTTTTGATCTCATAAATAATTTATGTTTAGATCGTTTTTTTTAAAAAGTATGCTTAAAATAGAAAATATTTTCACACATATATAAAAAAAACACAAAAATATAGTAAACCCATTTTTTTAGTAAAATATAAAGATAGTTTCTTTAAAAAATTATAAAACTTAGTAATTTTTTTTAAAAAAAAATTACCTTTTATACTTATAAAACTATTTTTTTTAAAAAAAAATTCCAAGTACTACTACAATTAAAAAAATGGGTTCACTATATGCAATGGATTTTGTTAAAAAAAATTGGTATCATAGAATGCAATGTTTTTTTGTTTTTTTTTTTAAAGTGTATCAAAAAAACAATAAATTATGCTTTGGAGAAAAAGTGAAAAAATTAAACATTTGTAAGCGTTTGCTTATAATTTTGTCTCAGTTAATTTTTTCATATTTTTAGATTATGTTATCAAAGTGCATATAAGTGTTATACATTTTTTGATTCATAAAAATATGTAGTATTTTAAAATACTAAAATTGAAAGATCGACTTTATAAAAATGGTTATGATGTTCTGGTTCTCTTAAGATATCCGACTATCTTAAAATCATGATTTTTTTCAAAAATTGACGCTTTTTTTTTTATTTTTTTCATTATTTTATTTTATAGGTCATCATATTAGCTTGATAAAAATACGAAGTGTTTCATTTTCCATTCAATAGCAAAACTTTTCAAGGTTTTAGTAAAGGGAGTCGCCATAACTGTACACAAGATGTTAATCTTTAAAATGCGTTATACTCGAAGAGTGTTTTTTTCTAAAAACTCAAACGCGGACAACGATTGCTCAAAAAGTTTTTTAAATAACTTGCTGAAATTTTTTTGTGTATATTCTGTGTAACATTAAAAGTGTTTTAACTTTCAGATTTATCAATCACTGTTTTATTTTAAAATTTACAGTCGCTTATGTGAATGTAATCACTGTTTTTTAAGCAATTTCATGAAATCCCAAGATAAAGTACTCTAGTTTTTTTAAGAACAAAATACATCCTGAAGGTCCGAAAAATGAATAACAAAGTAAAAAATTTTAAAATTGAGAATTTGTTCATTAAATTTTTTTACAAGTGGACCCCTTTTTTTAATTTTAATTAATAATTAATTATATAAATTTTTTCAATTTTCCGATTTTTTCTTAAAATATACTAAAAAAAAATCTAAAAACTAAAAAAAACCCATATCTCCATTAAAAAAAAAAAAAATTGTCCAAAAAAGTGGGGTACCAAAGAGGTTAAAAAATTGAGGGGGTTTCCCTTCCCTTACGTAACTTTGTGTCATGTTAATAAACAATCCGTCGATTTTTTTTGTTTT
>BMAV01012116.1:0-35130 GCA_019973955.1 Trichonephila inaurata madagascariensis
GGGGAATAATATTGGCTTATTCAAAAAGTTTTTTACAAATTGATATGATTGTATCATGCTTTTCTTTTTAATTAAAAAACCTGAGTTTCATGTTTACTTAAACCCTGAGATTTTAAGATGTTTATAAATTACTTTTTTTTTAAAAAAAGTTTTTCTTTTAAAATCATGATAAACATTCTTTCAAGCAGTGAGCATTAAATGATGAAATTTTAAAAAAAATATAATAAAAGAAAGTAACTTTAAAAAAAGCATAAAAAACTTCAATTATTCCTTAACATACAAAAAATTTTAAAACAAATATCACCACAATTTTTCAAGAAATATATTTTTAATATGGGGGTGGACTGGTATTTAAATAAAAAATTTCAGGAAATAAATTAAAATATACATAATTTAATGTATCAAAATTAGCTATTAAATTTCATACTTTTTTCAACTTTTTTATGAATTTTCAATCAAAACGTTTCCATGTTCTAAATTTAATGAAATTTATTATTTAAATCATGTTTTAAAAAAATTTAACACAAACTTTATATTCAATACAAACAAGTTCACTCTCTTTGTAGATGAAATTTAAAGCCTTTTTTGACTGAAAAAGAAATTTAAAAAATATTTATGTCATTCAAAACAAAAAAAAAATTCAATGGAAAAAAAGGGCAGCTTTATACCAAAAAAAAATGTAAAAAAAATTAAAAAAATTAATGATTCAGTATAAATAGAAAGTGCCCCAACATTTTTAAGTAAAGAGCTAAAATGAATTCTACTTTTAAAAAATTGTAAAATAAAAGGTTGGGAGGTGGAGCTCCAAAAAGTTAAATCCCCAAAAATTGTAATGCAAGAACAAAAAAAATTAATCCCCTACATTATTCCTAGAAAAATTTTTTTTTCGAAATTCCTTTCTTTTGCCAAAAGGGAAAATTTTTTAAATTTTTTTAAAAACAAACTTTTTGATTACAGAAGCTGCAACCAAATTTTACTTAAAAATATCTTTAAATTACACCCAAAAAAAATTAAAAAAATAACAAAATATATCATATAACATAAAATAATTTCATATAAAAAAATTATTCTTAATCATAATTGGAATTAAAGGAGAAACATTTTCATAAAATTTTAATGAAATCCTTTCATAAATCATTTTTTTCTTTCAATTTTAAAAGGTTTAAAACAGTATAACAAAATTTTAAATTATAATAAATTTTTTGTTGGTCTTCTAAAGAAAAGGAAATTTAAATTTTGGAAACTAACGGGAATTATGTTTTTAAAAGTTTTAAAAGTGAATTTGATCATATTTTGAAAATTTTTTGCTGTAGATTTAAATTTGGGAATTTATTTTTTTTCAGGAAAACCAAGAAATGCCCCCCCCAAAAGATACTTTAAAAAAAAAAATTACTGACAATAATTTTCAGAAATATAAACTGACTGAATTTTTTTGGTTATGTCAGAGAAAAAAAAAAAAAAATGACAGTATATTCAAAAATCAATTGAGTGAGAAGTTACAGAAAAAAATATAAAAAAGAAAAAAATTTTTTAATATTATAGTTTACAAAAGCCTAAAAAAAATTTTTTTCATTATTAAGAAAAAAAAAAGAAATTTAAAATTAAAAAGGAAATTTTACATTAAAGAAATCCTAATATAAAATTAAAAACCCTCACAAAAAATTTTTAAAAAAAAATCTTGAAAAAATTTTATCATTTGAAAAACATTTGAGCAAAAACCCTTTATTTTAATGTACTTGACCAAAAAAAAATTAACTTAAAAAATTAAAAATTTAAACCAAAAATTTTTAAACAACTTATAAAAAAAAAAAGGGTTTTAAGGAGCATGTATTCAACTAATAAAGAATGGGTACATGAAAAAAGGGGGGCCCTTAAAAACAGAAAAAAATTTTCAAAACCAATTTTTTGTTGACCCATTTGACTCAATGTGGTGGGGGTCGAAAAGCAGCTTTTTGTGATTAGTGAATCCAAAACCAGCATTTGGCATCCTCTACAGTTGTGGTTGATTTTTCAATATTTTCCAAAATTTTTTTTCCTGATTTTTTTTCCCAAAGTAAATTTTTAAGTGATGTAGGGGCCCCCACAAGCTGGGAACCATCTTTCAACCTGCCCGCCTGTTTACGTTGGAGGGACTATCACTTCCTTTTCCCCCCCCATGAACTTCCCTTGGGGGTTTTGGTGACTAAAACAATCACATTTTTTCCCCAAACCACCCAACTTTCCCTCGGGGGTTTACATCTGCTACTAAGACTGATGAATTGTCGATGATTTATTGATTTGCTTTCTTTGGATTGGAACAATATCAGAAGCAGAACAGCTAGTTGAATTTGGGGTTGGGGTTTCCCGTGCTAGCCCCCAATACATAAGTCATTTGACCAGCAGGGTTTACAAAATAAATATCTTGGGCCATGTCTTTTGACATACCCATTTTTCCCTTCAAAGTTCCCTAAAGCCCCCAAAATTAGTTTTGTTTGGTGGTTAAAGCTCACGGGAAAGTTTTCCAGGATAATTCAGGCTGAAGAGAAGGAAAAGTTTAACGAAATATCCCAAATGGCATGCCATAACATTTTTAAGTAAAATCAAATATGTTCTCTATACATTTTTTAAAAAATACAGTTACAAAATTTACAGAAATTATATTTTTTTAAATTTTTCTCATTTCTGCAAAAAGACAATGGTACCCACATAAAATTTTTAACAATCACCAACTCTATTAATAATTGGAAATTGGCACCCCTTTTTTTCCATGTGTCCTAAGCACTGAATTGGCAACCAGGAATTTTTGTTTCATATGTCAAATAGGTTGCAAAAAATAGTCCCAGAACCAAAAGAAAACTTTTAAATTTTTTAAAAAAATACTTAAAAACTGAAATGTTCCAAAAAATTTTATTAGTTTTATAATAAAAAAACAGCTTAAAAAAATAGATTATAAATTTAATTAACACATTAATGCTTATTTTTGAAAACTGGGAAAAATTTTCACTACTGTTGCACTTAGAAGCAACATAAAGACTATAGGTGAAACCTTGTTAATGTGAACTATGTTTTAAAAAGGGCAAAAAGGGAAAAACCCCGTAAGAAATTATTCAACATGCATTGGCTAGGCTATGTAAAAAGGGGGGTTTAACAGATTCTTGGGCCATAATTGCCCCACAAGCCCCATGACTACTGCAGCCCAAATTTTTAAAAAAATTTTCATTGGTTTTTCTTTTATGCTAAACATTTATAATTTCACTTTTATATAAAAACACTTAAAATAGAAAAAAAACTTTTTCAAATTTTAGGCACTTTCAAAACAGGCGAGAACATGGGGACAGAAACTCATCTATTTTTCTTTTTTTTTAAAACATTTAATTTCTACAGGAAAAAGGAACCTTCAACAGAGTAATTAAAAAATTTTTTTATTTTTTTTTAATTTATCTTTTAAAAAATTTTTTTTTAGTTTTTAACAGTTTTTTATTCAAAAAAATTATTATATTGGGGATTATGATATTTTGAACTTTTCAATTAAAATAAAAAAATTTCCATTTTATAATTTATTTCCCAAAATCCCCAATATAATTAAAACCAAATTTTTCCCCTTAATCCCCATTCCTTTTCAATATAATTTATATGATTGTTTTATTCTATAAAAAAATTTTACATGAATAATTTCAATTCTAATGTAGGGCCCAAAAAAGTCTAATATGAATTTTATATTTAATATACATCATGTGTACTTTTTTCAATTTGTCATTTTTCAAAAAAAATAGAAAAAACCAAATTTTTTTATACAAAATTTCTTAATCTTCAAATATAACCTTTCCCCTTTTTTACATTTTTGACCAAACGTTTTTTTGTATATGCATTATTTTCTTAAGTATCAGAATCTAATTTTTCCCAAAAAACTTTTCAAAAAAAAAATTATCCATTTCTGTCTTAAATTTCAAGCCAAAAAAGGGGTTCTAAATTTTTTCAACAAAAAAATTCAAAACTTAACCCCCAAAATGCTGAAAAAATTTAAAAAGTTAAAAAATTCACTATCCACTGCCACCGTTTTTCCAATAGGCATGTATGTAGTGTATTGGAGGGGAAAAAAACATAAATAAGCAAAAAATTTCTTAAAAAAAAGTAAATGTTTTGCAAAAAACTCTGTCAACATCATTCTATTGCATTCCAAACCCTTTAGAATAGTTTTACTGATAGCAGCACAAAGAAAAAGGTTGGATTGGAAAGATATTACAAGGAAAACCGGGATAAAACCCCCCCTTTTTGGGAAAAAACCTTAAACGCCCTGGAAATGCATTATGTTTTTTAAGTCATTTACTCAAATATTTTCCAAAAATTTTTGAAAAAATAGTATACTTTTAAAAATACAAATTTTTTTAAAAATTCATCTGAACTTCATTTCTTTTAAATAAACAGTAAACATTTTTAAAAATTTAATTTTTCTCTCTCTTCTTTTTAAAAAAACAGGGAATTTTTTATACACACAAAAAGTTTTTTAATTTTTTTTTATGCCCCATCTTCTCTTTATCTTTAATGTTCCATTTTAAACCGGGGTTTTAAAGGGGGCACCTGTAAATTTTAAACTTATTTTTTTGCTTATCGGATTTTCCCCCTTTACCCAGGGGCATTTAACACACCAGTTAAACAAGACATTATATATATATATATGCTGGCGGTAGTTGAAGGGTTAATACTAATTCAAAAATAAAGAGAAGATTTAAGTAGATTGTTAGTTTTAAAATTTGGACTTTTTTCTCCCCCTCCCGATAAAACGAATTTTCCATTGTTTGAATTTTTTTTAAAAGGGGATAAAAATTTTGTCAAAAATTCCCGTTCTATCACCAAACAATATAATTTTAGACATGAATTTTAATTTAAAATGTTAAAATTTAATACCTTGCAGTGAAGTTCTATTTCAAAAAGCAAACTCTTTGATATTTAACTACAGCATAGGTCCCCAACCTTTACTGAACTGGCACCCCTTTTCTAGTAAATATTTCAATACCGCCCCCCTCCTTTACCTATACAAGAGATATTTCATGTGACAGAATATAAGAGATAAATCTAGGTTTTTTATCCACTTCCCGAACTACTGAAATAGATGAATTTTCGCACACATGATAGAAATGATTTTACATACACACAATCAACATAAGGTAACCAGTATTAAAGTTTACTTTTGTTAGTACATAATCAGCATGTTTTTGTAGTCTTTTTTAGACTAAATTTGGTTAATCTGCCTACGACCCTCCGTGCCATCTCAACGCCCCCTAATTTTCTTTGGGTCTTTTACTGCCCCCCTGAAAGCCTCAAACACCCACAGGGAGAGGCATTATCCCCCACGTTGAGAACCTATGACCTACAGTATAAAAATCCTCATCCAAGTAGTACATGTATCATGAGAATTGAAATATTTAATGACAGTTATAAAAATGATAGAAATGGTTGCAAACTTAAAATAATATTGTGGGTAAAGTACAATCAAATATTGGGCAAATCATGAGGGGAAAAGTAACACATCTGAAGAACACTGCTGAAGAAACCCACAAATGAGTGGCAATTACTAACTGTATAGTCAACATTTACTTCACTAAATTTAATTTGAATATGCAAATATGTAAATTCCAATAGTCAAATATTCATATTGATGTTTTCTTTTCCCTGTCTACTGACAAAACTAGAAAATGCTGCTCTGTTTAGTTTCCATTTACAGTAGAATGTCGTTTATCCTAATGTTCATAATCTGGAGCGTCAAATATCCAAACCAGTTTTTTTTATGTCAACTACATGTACTGTATATGAATATGTTTTCGAACAGTGCAATGCTCAACAGTTGTTTCGTGTGAGGCCAAAAGTGACGGAAAAACCATAGGTCAGGAATATTAGGGGAATTTCAGTTGTGTGATTTGGTAAACAGCTGCATGGAATATTAGGTCAGTTTGTTTCTAAATGAGGCGGTGTATATGCTCTTTTGTTGAGTTGTGAACTGCTATGGCTCATAATTCAAAAGGGAAGCGCAATGTCTTGAACGTAGAAAGTGGAGTGCAGCAACGAAACGAAAGTAGCAAGGGTCCATCAAATGTTGACGCGTTTTCTGCATTAGAGACAGCGATGAAGTGGTACGAACCACAATCAGGGTACTGTCTTACTCAACTACTGCTGCTCAAGGGAATCGGAGACCTTGCAGCAAAAAAACGAAGGAGTACAATGGTACAGCGAAAAATAAGTGATTATTTTCCACAATAAAGGTAAAATTACGACATTTTGCACCTATTTTGCTTTTTCTTCAAGCCATTTCCTGCATGTGATGATTTTCAATAATCGTACAGTGTTTGGTTTCATATACTGCACGGATCACATTTGGTTTTCGGTTATCTGAACAATCGCGTGTCTGGTCCCAATTGATTCGGATAAATGACACATTCTACTGTAATAGAAAAAAAATAATCAAATGTGTACATATCTACAAATTTTAAAAAATGTGAATTTTGGTTTGGGAAAATTAATAAAAAATTAACAAAAGAAAAGTTTTTGAAAAGGTATAAAATTAGTAAGAAAATTATCTAAAATATATATAATAAAAATGGTAACTACAGTACCAAATGACAAAAATCAAAATAACCATATAATAATATTATTGCCTTACTTCGGGAATATCAAAAATAGAGGATTAGAATAAATAATTATTTAAATTTTATAAAACAAAGCATGATACAAATATTTTAAAAATAAAATGAAGAAAATTTCACAAAAGTATTTTGATGAGAAATATACTCAGAGAGCACATTTTTTCTCTATTGAAATAATTTATGAAAGTTCATACATACTAAGATAAATTTGAAAGTATATATACGCAGTAACTTTACACTAAAGATGCTTTAATTAAAAAAACGTAAAGTTACTCCTTTTTGATTATATTTATACAAAAAATTACACACAGAAGTTAACTATCAAGTTAGAAATTGACATCAAAACTATGACCAAGCAATAACTGGAGTATATGAATGTTTTAAAATTCTTTATAGTCTGCACATTTTAAAGCTTTATAGTTAGAATATATCAACAAGCATATCACGGATTTAAAGATAAAGCAGCAGCTCCTTTTTTTAATGTTAAATTTATGAAAAGATATGAGTAATTGATACTTATTTTCCCCCCTTCTTTAGGTAACAATTTAACTTTTTCTGCTTACATTGCTGCCGAATTACTTCCATAAATGAAAACAAAAAAGGAGAGGTGGTATCCTATATTTTTTAAATCTATCCTATGGAATCCACAATCAAATTTAGATACCCAAGATGCCTCTTTGAATTAAACATTTTGCAGGACTGAAATAAATGACAACAGCCTGGTTACCAGGTAACCTGGTTAGCTATAAGTCTGCCTTATCAATGACCAATCAAACACTAAAGACAAAGCACACATCATTACAAAAAGAACGAATGAAAGAAAAATAATGAGAAATTTCCTCTTTAATCTCCCCAATTGCCCCAAAAAGCAGCATTATATAGCTGCCTTTTGTCTCACGACTAAGCATGATTGTTTATATGTACATCTTTGCTGACTCAGATTAGTGGATAGTTCTGCCTGCTTCCTCTGCCGCAGTGGTACGATGATGTAGGCAGATAATTTCCCCAGTTGTTCAGCTCTGAAGAACCGCATCTGTTACCGATACTGGGAGGCTAGAGATTCTTTGAACAATTTTACTTCTTGATTCTATATGTTTCTCATGTGCTAATGCTTTATTCAGTTCCTGTGTTTGACGTTATATTTTATATTTCTGTTTCCTGTGTTCGACATATTTTGTACTTCAAATTTTTCACTGTATTTTTGTCTTCTTTGGATCTCTGTTCGGCATAAGGATAATGTCTGTATCACTTGCTGCAGTAGAAATTTAAAAAAAAAAAAGAGTAAATGACCATAATGTATTATTACTGTCATCAGACTTTGCTGCAAAAAAGTCTGATTCATGCATTTAATCACATTACAGCAGATGTTTTAATCCTTGTACATTTATACTGCTTGGTAATGCCAAACTTTGGAAATGTTTTCCCCAAAAAGAAAGCTAGCATGATCGGCTGCAATCAAATAGGACATTATGTTCTACAAGAAATGATGCAAACAACACACTTCAGCCATGATTATATTTGACTGGACATCACCCTTCAACAAAACCAAACAAAAACAATCTAATTTTGAGCAACTGCCACTTAATTTATTATTTCACAGGCGCTTTGGAGTTTTCATTTGACAGGCCACCATGTCAAATGCATATATGTATGATATACCTCTCAAAATACACACATCTTCCCCTTTGGAGATGTGTTAACATAATCAAATTGCATTTAAAATATTCTTTATATATTTGAAAACATACCATTTTTCCTTGTTAGACATTTGGTAATAAACAAAGAAAATAACTCATAAGGCAGTGTGACATTTGGGAAAATTAATGGTAGTGAGAGAGTTAAGAAATTAAATGATTTACTTACATCTCAGCTTTATCAAAATTTTTGCAAAAAGAAAAAAAACTTTTAATTTTTCTTCTAGAAAAGTTCTTTGTGAGGGAGGAGATAAACACAACTGAGCTTCTTGGTGTATTAAAAAAGGACTCTTCCCACTGTCCGGGTGGGGACACCCGTCCTCTTTTTTTAGCTGGGGTTTCCGCCTTTTTAAAAACTTTTTCCCGGTCCTTTTTGGGGTTTCGAAGAATAGCCCCGGGAATATTTGGGGGTGCAAAAACAAATAAAGGAAAAAAAAAAATAAGTCAAATTCAAAGCTGCCACAAAGAAAGAAAAAATTTTTTGCCTAATGGAACAACATTTCCAAATGAGTTAAAAAACAACAGCAAACTAAATACAATACATGGGGGAAAGAAAAACATGATTTTTTAAAAACCTAATCACAAAAAGTTCTACACTTTTCATCTATTTGCTGTGAATATAAAATGATAAATAAGATCTGTAGGTGTGAAAATAGTCACCAGATGACCAAAATTTAAAAATACATAAAAATGAATGATCTAAGCATAAAACCAAAAAGGAAATTTTACATTGTTTGTAATAAAAGTTGGCAGGTATGTAGTATGAATTTTCTTTTTAGATACAAATCTATTTTGTGAAAATTGACCATTCTAGTAAAGTAATTTACACTTCAGAATAGTGCAGTATGCATTTTAAAATGACAACATTGTTTCTCCTTGTTGAAAAATACATTTTCATTTGCACACATGCATCACTACAACTGTATAAACTTAATTTAAATTTCAGACAAGATATCTATCATACACAAAGAAAAGAAACACGTTCGCCTGTAATTTAGTATTATAATAAACAAAAGTTTGTAGTTATATTTTAAATAAAAAATATAGATATTTATAATAAAATTACAAAATATGTTTATTTAAAACATTTAAATAAAACCTTCCTTCTACAAAAATATAATTTATTCCAGCAAGACATTTTTTCTGATAAACATGGATATTTCAAAAGAAAAAAGGTTTTACCAACCTTAAAAATAATTTATTAGAAATCAGTATAAAGAATTCCATAATAATGACCTCCCTCAATACTAATTTAAATACAAGTACTTTTTTTAATGATTTTAATTCAGATAACTATGAAGAAATACACTGTTGAAAATTTATTTCACCAATTTTTTTTTTTTTTTTTTACAAAAAAGTTAAGTTTCAAAAAGTTTCAGAGGCAAAAAAAGAAAAATATGTAATGCATTACATCTAAATTCAATATATACAGCTAATATATATATAAGGCAGTCATATACTTCAGACATAGAAAAATATTACTACATGAATAAAAAATGTGGAAATGTATTTCATATGACCTACATTCATAGGTTTTTATCCTATAGTAAACAATATATTTACAACACGAGTAGCATAATCAGAAATTCTAGTACATGGTTCCAGTAAATTAATTATGAAACAAAATTTCTACAAGTAATGTGTGATCCTTGACAAATTGTTACAATATTCAAAGAATTTGGGATAATAACGAATATGCTTAAAATGTAAATTTCGATTTCTATCTCATGGTGCATTTGAAAATATGAAATAAACTTTCAAAGGAGAAAATGCAACAAATATTATTTTAATTCAACTTATTCTCCATGAGAAATATCACATCATAACTAAAATTTCTTAAAGATGCCAAGAACAACTTCAATTTATAAATACATAAACAATTGTGTCCAGCGATCGAAATTGTTTCCTTTTTCCAGACACAGAAGGCAAACGGCTACATCTGTTTTAAACTTTCAGAACATATCAGTTTTATAAGACTATAAGATGTTAAGAAGCATCAATCTTAAAAAAAGATATAAATTATGTAACCTAACTTTTAAAAAAACAATAAAGGAAAACAAATCTCAAGCAGTACCCCGAGCTTATGATAATACACTAGATAAATTTTACAAACACGTTTCTTTTTAACTATATGACAATGAATTGCTCATTATTCCCATTGTTTTTATTTATTATTATTTTTATTTTAATAAGTCACAAGAAAAATAATTAACAAAAATCTAAATTTTAATTAATACAATTTTAATGAAACACTTAATAGTTACCCAAGTATTAAATGCACAAAATACTATCAAACCCCAAAAATTATAGTTTTGCTACCATTTAATTATTAAACAGATAAACGCACGCAATTTCTTAAAACAATACATCAAGGTAAAATTATAAATACCATTCTGCTATATGACGTAATAGATTTACCTATTTCTCTTCCATTTATTTCACAACCACGACGTCAACCCACGATGAAATCGAAGTCGAAGTAATAAGAAAAGAAAACTGTTACATTAAAAACCATTTGACACAATTAATGCAAAAATTTTTCAGAAAGATACTTCTAGATTAATATTCCATGGGACAAAAGTCGAATAAATGCGTAAAATAAATAAAATCTTTACATTTATATTTCAGATTTTTCAATTTTGTTTCACGTTTTTTATTTATTATTATTATTAGCATGTTCACTTGCGAACTACATACAGTGTCCTAATCAAAATGTCACTAATTTCAACGGTCGATTAAAAAAATTTATCGGTGATATGCTGGTGGTATTAGGCAAAACTGGCAAATGAATTCTCAGATTTTGATGGCAATTTTTATTTTCCGCGTATGACGCACGTGCCAGAGTCGAACAAGTAAACGGAAAAATGGCGTCACCGCAGGGTAAAGCTCAAGTTGTTCTCTGGTATGAGCACTGTTAAGAATATTTGGAACAATTTATAGAAGAAATTCACCTCATGCTAACATCATTAAAAAGGAGTAAAAGAAACATTCCTTGATGAAGCAATATTTCTTTAGAGCAACATTATGAACACACACGACTGCAGAACTTTGCTTTTTCCCATGATACAGTCATAGGAACATTTTTCCATCCTGAGACTTTTGTGACGATAAACATTTATCAAAACATGTTACAAATTTACGCAATATCTCAAAAGTAGTATTTAAAACTCAGTGTTATTTTACAACATGATAGAGCCTTTCCTCATTGGGGGAGGGATATTTTAGCACCTTTGGATACAACTTTCCAACTTGATGGATAGGATACGAATGTCTGGCCATCAAGATCTCCAAACGTCACTTCAACACAGTGATGTACACAAGAATAGGGTTTTAGTTACCCCACCAAAAAAAAACATTTTTTCATTATAGAGGTTACCACTCGTTGCTTTCGTTGATGTTTTTTTTTTTAATGTATCCCCCCATAAGTGGGGTCTGCGTAGGCTACTACTCCAAAATAGATCCCCCCCCTCTTGGGATTACGTCACAAAAACAGTTTACTCAAAGAAGATCCGTGATTTTGAAGACCTTTGAGGTTAATAGTCATTTTATTTCAAAAGTCATTGATGAACTTTTCATTTCTCAAGCAAAATTGTTCTGGAACAACTTCATTAATCTTTTTATTCTTAAATATTTGTTAATTGACATTCAAGCGATCCAAACATTTAACAATATATTTTGACTAAAGCACCTAATTATTATAAGTTTTGAATGAAAAAAAATGGAACTCCACTGTATGTAGAAATTTCAAACAATGATGGATTTCAGAACCACTCAGTGGCGCACTAAAGCAAGGCCATCTAGAAAGGACCAAGCCGTGACAGCGTTTTGATGACGTCACGAAGGAGGAGAAGAAAGTTTTCTACGCGCATTCAGCTCTGTGAGGATAAAGCTTTGAACATTTATTTTTCATGCCATAGGCTAAAATTTCCACATTTATATTGATTATTTTTTTTAGTACTCACTGAGAATATTTTCTGATAAAGTTATGCATTAATACGCTAGAATGATGCATGAGGCCGGAGAAATATTTTCCAGGAAAGGGACAAAATCACTCATGAAAGGCTCCTAACGGTATAAGAAAAATCTAAGAGAAAAAACTGGCTCAATGTAAAATAATTTCAATCAGATAAAATAAAAAAAAAAAACATTTACTTGCAAAGAAAATTTGAAAAGTAGAGCATTAGAGAGCATATTAATAAAAATCATGTGAATTTAGAAACATTTTGCTGGAGTTCCACTTTTGCTTGTAAGAATGGCATTTTTTTATGCTCATATAGAATCAATGAATCATAACAAAGAAAGATTTATAAAAAATGCATGCAAAATACTTATACAAAAGGCCAGAAATGACAAACAGTTTAGATCACCATAGTAATATTATATAGTAAAATAGATTCTAGATTGCGTTAAAATATTCAATCAAAATAATTTGGAGCACCGTTTCCAGTATTCAAAATATTAAAATAATTTCAATTCAATAGGAAATAAAATAAAAATTTACTTGTAAAAGAAATAGGAAAAGTAAAAGTATCTAGAGGCATATTATTACATAAAAATGCATATAGCCTTGAACAGTTTAGACACCATAATAATTACATAGCAAATATAGGATGTTAAAATATATATACATTAGTAAAATACATACCTATAAATAATCAGAAAAAACTTTTCGCTGGAAGATATCATTAATGAGGCAACGTACTGATTAGTTTCAAATTTTGGATGGTACACATTAGTGATGATATTATTTAAACTATTAACTACATTATTTTTATGCATATGCATTAAAATTCCAATATTATGCTATGGTAAAATATCTAAAAATCAAACAAAAGTTTTGAAATTAAAAATAACATTTTACATACTTTGAATGCTAAATCTTTGAAATAATTTAAAACGAATAACGTAAATAAATAAAATATAATTTTTCTTCAGCCATGGATTATATATGAACAATTTTACACGTTCATAAGAATGTATATGAAGTATAAAAAATTACAAGGATATACACAATAGATAAAATACAGATTGATAGTGGTACATTTAAATAAATAAAACAGAAAAATATAAAAGCAAACAGTGAATTTAATTGGCCTTAAATTTTTTTTCATTTTCAGTGATTTATCCTTTGCAAATTTAAAATTTCTTCCTGCGCTTTTTGAATAATTATTTAAGCATATGTTCCCAAATGTAACGAATACTTTTTTAAAATATGAAAATGCAGGAATGTTACAATTTACACAAAGGTAGATAAGAGCAGATGCAAGACATTCCACAACTCGTATATGTAATTCCAGATACGCTTCTGTTATGCTTGTAAAGAAACAAGATAATTAGCAATCAACTTTAAGAAACTTCGATTCCAGATATTTCGATATTAACAAATTAAAAATGAAATATTGCGCGTTAGTGGCATTCATAACAATAATATCTGTATTGGGCATTTTAAAACCCCTCCTCCTATCCAGAAGTCCTCAAATATTTGTCCTTCCGATATTTTTCGAGTCAGAATTAATCTGCTTATCTAAAACAAATGTATACTTGCAATCAGGAGCATTCAGATTTTATATTATACACAATATATCCCACTTCTATATACATTAAAGCTTGATACTCTTCTATTGAAATATCATCTAGTTTTATTTCCTGAAAATATTTTAATATTTCGATTGAAATCTGGCAATATCTACTTTAACAAAATATATCGTCTGAATGATTTGAAATTGAATTTTTTAGTGAGATAGTACCATATTTATCTAGGTACAAAGTTAACACACTTTTAATACGCAACTTTTTTTTTTCAGTACAAAATTTCCTGCATAGTGACATGATAATTTTGCTCCAGACATTTGTCTGTATTGCCCCAAATCCTGGCTCCTAAATTATCAGTTTGGAACTTCCAGTTGAAACATATTTGAAATTTTCCTCAGTCAAAGACACTTTTTATTAGTTCTGGGATGGTATTTACTACGTATGCCTCAAAGCCAAAATGTTTCCTCGCCAAACAGCGCTTCTCCGTTTATTTTGTTTAAATTTTTCCAGCAGTCAGCCACTGAACAAATTTTGAAAAAAGTAGATCTATCATCATCCATTGATGAAAAGGAGGAACACTATTTTTTCAATTTAAGATTTTTGACCATAGTTGGACTTTTACGTATTCATTATTTACCAGAGAAATCTAAAATATGTTTGATGAATATTGCAATTATTCCCTAAACATTTCTGGGTAGCCTAATTTATCTTTTTAATATATATTAAAAGTGCAGTCACATTGCTTTCTTAAAAATTTTTAAAACTAATTTAACATTTTGTTTCTCAAAAATTTATTTGGTTTAAAACTTTTCAACATAATTTAGAGGCTAATTTAACAATAATGTTCATTTCTTGCGTGCCAAATTTTAAATAATGATAGAAAAAGTGCTTTTCAGTTTAGGGAAGGGAATTCCGGAAGGATCAAGATACATTAAAAGAAGAATCAGCACATCTTTCTGATTTAGCAACCAATTTATTTCGTATAGATTTGATAAGATGCTTTGAATCAAAAAATAAGATGTAATTTTTGCATTATTAGCTGGATTCTGAATAACACTCTTTATGGTACCATTACACAATTTAGAAAAACGAATTTCTATTTACTCTGTTATTATCACTTACAATGCAAACAATAGAAAAACCTACCTTTTCCATTAGTGAAGCCAAAATTTCTAAAAGTCATAGAATGCAAGTCTTCAGTATTCATGTATGCTTTACAAGTTCAATGTCTGGTTTGGCTATTTTACTCAATGAGTACTAGAAAACATTGAATCGTAGTAGCTCAAACTTTTCTCCTTTTCTCAGTAAATCCAATTATTTATTACATTTATATGTAATCGCTGATTTGATAGAGAATTCATCAATTTGTAATAATACCTGTTTCTCATAGTCTTTCAGTTCTTTACATCTATCTCGTAAGATAATTTTCATTAGTCAGGTTGACAAACCTGGGTAACATTTAATCTAGATGCTTAACTCCTGTAATTGTCTCACTTGGAAGAATTATATTCCCCTTATACTTATCTCTTACATAGGAATAACATGTGGAAGTGGGGAATTTAATGTATGCAGAAGAAAAAAATAATTAGAATTACTGCTATACTTGGCTATGTTTATTCAAATTTAATAATTTCATTTACTCTAAAATAAAATTTGCTGCCTCGAAATTTTCAGCATTACAGTTTTCAATATACTTTTCCCATGATTGAATAGCCATAACATGATGAGAACAGAATTAATGTGGAAGAGATTTCTTCAAAGACATTTTACTGTAGTAAAAGAATATTTAACAATTCGCTGGAAATATGTTAATCTAGGAGGATTATTAGAATTTTTTCCAACAGAAGGTATATTTAATTCACGATTATTATTAAATAAAACAATAGAGATCTGTATTTATTTTCAGTTTTAAAATGGAAGGACGATTTTCGCAATTCATAAAAGAAAAAAAAATGTTATGCAACTTTCACAATCATGTTTTAGAACATTATTTTAGATAAGAAATCAGATATAGGATTTTCTTGCATTAGCAAGATTTTTCTTTTAAACATTCAAACCTGGTAATTTCATACTTTCTTAATGGGAATTAGTAAAACAGTTATTCGTCTAATTATTTCATTTTTCCTTTCGTTGTAGATTGTCATCGAGCGTTCTTTAATTTTTCATTCAAGTAGGATGGACAACCAGGGAAAATGCAAGGATAGCTGTTTCTGATAATTACTGGATACACTCTAGGTATTTTCTACAATACCAGTGCTGTCTGTAATTTTATCTTTTCTCACAATGAAGATCCAGGAAAATGTCTATAATGCACACTACACTGTGGTAAGTATTTTTTTAAAATCCCTAGGAATTTTCCTTTTCAAGTTTATAACAACTGTTCATCTTTTGGGAAACAAGAACACTTACAGAAACGTACAGCTTGAGTTTATTAGAGGAACAATTTGAGGTACACAACAGTAGCATGAGCATTATTATGAAATGTATTTTTAGCTTTAGGGTAAGTTATTAATAATATTTTTTTCCAGTTAATTAAAGATTTGACAGGATAAACAAAACACTAATTTTACATTTAAGCACTAATTTCTCTTATAAAACAAAATATCTTTTTTTTACAAATAATCAAAGATGTTGGCATATATGCGTCAGTTTATTATATATCGTGTTCTCTCAAGACTCAAAAGAATAAAAAATTCAATAGTAAGAATAATACAAATATCGTACCTTTTTTTCTTTTTTGCTTAATAAAGAAATCCTGAGATTAATCCTTTTTGCAGAAAATCCAGTCAATTTATCCTGAGTAATGAATATAATTACATTAGGATAACCTATCAAATTGTCAGCATACAAGATGGAGTGGGAATGTAATCGTTTCTCATAAATTCTTCCCACTCCTTTCATCACGTGACCGGTTTCAGAGTCAGTCAATTAATCAGGGCTTACTCTCTTCTAAGATAGCTTTGACTAAAGGCAGGGGGAGTCCTGGAGGTCCGGAACCCCCCCAAAACTCTTGACTTTTTTCGGATTGACTATAATTCTTAGTATAAAGTACGTTAAATTTAATTAAATATTTGTGTAGTTAATTTTGTTAATTATTACTAATTATTTATTCAATAATTAGTTTTTATTGTGTTTGTTCCGAAAATCGACAAGAATCAAAGAGGAGACTGATACAAGAATGATGAGCATTTCGACCCCGGACCCCCTTGAAAATTCGCATGTGCTACTGGAACTACTCATAGTAATTGCTTTCTCGCACTCCTTTTTGAGACTATTTTATGCACTTTCCTATTCGATACTCTTCAAAATTTTAGCAGTAATAAATCGCTAAATAAAGTTTTATTTATTGAATTCAGCTCAACAACTGTATTTTTTTTTCATTTCTAATGTAGATGACGATTCCGAGACAAATACCCTTATGTCGTACATAGATCCAAAAGTTATAAAAATACAATAATAATGCAATAGAATAGACAATATAATTTACACAGAAAAGTCTGAAGTACAATTAAGAGCTTCACAAAAAGAAAACTCTACATGATAAAAGTTATATAAAAAAAGGTAAAAACTGTGCTTCTCAAACTTTCAACATTTGCGACCCAGTTTTCAATTTTCTTCACCCCCTCCCCCTAAATAAAATAATAATATATTGAATTCAATAATAATGCACTTTAATGGTAAAACTACAATACAATATGACTTTAATTATAAACCTTACTAATTATCAAGTTAAATATTAAGTTTTGTATATGACAAGCCCAGGGGAGTCATTAGTAATTACTAAACTTGTTTTTAATTGAATATTGATAATCTAACTACCAAATACTTTGTGCAGCACTGATACATTTATAAGTATTGCATATTATATCAGCATGGATCTGTATTTAATTTTTTATTGTATCAGAATATATTTTGCTTTGCTTCATTCCAGTAAATTGATAATTATTTTAAAGCTTTTATTTTCGATTTTTCGATATGCTCTCGCCCCCCAAGTAGAGCTAAAACTATAATAAGTCTCTAATTATAATTCGTATTGATAAATTAATTATCAAATAAACTTAACAGTACCGATGCATTTATAAGTATCTTACATCATTGCAAATGTGTATTTTATTATTTATTATATCAGAGTGTATTTTGATTTGCTTCCTTGCAGTAAATTAGTAATTTTTTTAAATTTTTTTTTATTCTCGACTTTTTGATATGTTTGTCACCTCCACGTGTGGTTATGACGCCCCCTAGGGAGCGCGCTTTACAGTTTGAGAAACGCTGGGTTAAAAATAAGATCAGGTCTCCCAATCTGCTTAGCAGGTCTCTAGTCTTCCAGTATCGTGTAAAAACGTTGTTCTGAGAGAGCGCTGTGCAAACGAGGAAATGCCCAGTGTTCATCACCACATGATTGCAACAAAGAGGACAGTCAGTTAATGACGTCTTAAGATTTTTTGAGGCCCTTATACAAAAATAAGCCCCACCTGCGATCCCTTTAAGTACACAATATATGCAAAATACATTAGGTTAAATACTCGCACAAAATGTAACAAATAAGGCACGAGACTGACAATCTCATAGACCTAGGCACAAGCTGACTCAACCGGCTGACACTTCTTAAATAAATGGGTAATGAATTGTGTTGGTGTATGATGGTAAGTTTAGGCCTAGACACGAACATGACATAATAATACTGTCTTTCCTCTGTTGCCACCTGGCATATAATTCGAAATTCCCAGTTTTTCGGAAGAATATGTTCCCGAACAGTAGTTTGCGGTTACAATTATTTGGATCTTAATCTTACTGAGACCGAGTCGAGGCCCTGGACCCGCACACATGCTTGATCGAAAATAGCTTCAAAACTATCTATTTGTACAATAACCGGTTTTTCCATAACTTCAACTTCTGCTATTTTGACGCACATATTTCTTTTTAGAATTCGTTTTTCTGGAAAATGTTCTGAAATATTCAAGTTACGTATTAGGATTTTTGCTTCTAAAAATTTTGTTTTTAAATTTTGGATTTCAGTTTTAATTTTACTGACTAAATTAAAAGCAGATTCAAGAACAATTGTTTTTGATTGCAATATTTTATTTTGATAATGTTAATTTTGGACAATTTACAAACTAAAAACATAACTGATATTACTTATACTGAATTCAATAGGCTTCTAACTTCGGAGATCCCACTGTATATCCCACGTTACTTACATCAATAAGTTTTTCTAGGACATTTCAAGTTATTTCAATGTGTGTATCCCTTTAAGATCCGAAATATTTTTATCTTTAAATATTGAATTCTGTGGTTATTAACGCTATATTGACCCCAATGAAACTGGAAAAAACAATTAAAGAATCGTTCACCCCCCTCCCCCTTAACGTAGACGATCAGCACATTTTTTTTTGTAAAACCCATCCCCTTGGGAAATTTTTACAGTTATATTTTTTTGGACTCCAAGTAGATACCAGAAAAAAATTCAACTAAAATTGTTACAAATAAGGAAATAAATGATGTATAATTTATGAATAAATCCAACATTCGATCTGTTGCTTAGGTGACTAATTCGGGACTGACATTCGATCATAAGATCAATTCGATCATTTTTGAAAGATTACTTTAACATTGCTATTTTCGTATTTCAAAATTTCTATAATTTAGGACGACTATTTTAAACTGTCGTATTTTTCATTTTCCCACTTTTTTTTCTTTCCGGCTTCACGGTTTTACACATGAAACTCCCCCGCCGGGCCATGATTATGGACATGCAAAACGATATTGCCCCTTCAGGATCCTCCACCCCACAAAGTTTCCCTTTTTTCTACAACTCTGCAATGCCCATCCGAAATACACCATTATGTACACTGGTGCCCACACCTTAAACTCCCCCACCCCTACGGAAGGGAAAACCCAAGATAAAGAACACCCAAAAGAAAACATCCAAAGAACGACCTGGGGCGTTT
Organism: Trichonephila inaurata madagascariensis; assembly: GCA_019973955.1. Classification (NCBI taxonomy): domain Eukaryota; kingdom Metazoa; phylum Arthropoda; class Arachnida; order Araneae; family Nephilidae; genus Trichonephila; species Trichonephila inaurata. The sequence goes on from BMAV01012116.1 coordinate 19,792, forward strand.
GAAGTGGTTTACCCTCTCGCTGTAATATTTTGGCTGTTCGATACAGGGAAACCCCCCTTTAACTCGCCAACCAAAGAGTTTTTCAGTTTTCCCGAATTATCTAAAAGTTAACCCACCCCATTAAAAGAAAGGGAAAGCGTAGATAAATTCATCTCGCCAATTCAAGACAAACTGTCAAAAACCTTTTACTTGAAATTCCCGAAATTTAACCAGAAACTCAAAATAAATTTAAAATCTTAAAAAACAAGCATAGAGGAACCCAACACCACTGAAAAAAATCCACAAATTACAAGCAAAAAAGCCCACCCCCAATAAACCCCACCGGGCTGGAAAAAGAAAACTTTTCGGAACCTAAAACTTAATGACGCCCCCCCCAACCCAAAAAGTAAAAGTCCGGAAAATACTTAAGCTATAAAAAACACTTTTAAGAAAAGACAAAACCCAAAAGAGAACTTAAATAATACGTTTAATTAAAACCAAAAGATCAACGACCAATAAAAATTTAATCAAAGAACTACCAAAGGAAAAACCCCTGTGATTTTAAAAAACAATCTTATAGAACTCGGATTCATATAGATAAAGTCCCCCAAACCCCGTAGGAAGAATTATAAACAGAGACATTCCCATTTTTCTTAGTAACTTTGCCCGGGAATCAGATAATTTAAAAATTTTCCCACAAAATACCCCCCACAACAATCAAAGGAAGGCTACGATGGAAAGGGGGAAACCCCAAAGTCCCGGCAACAAATTCCACCACAGGGGGGAAAAATTGCCCATCAAAAAGCGCGCCTGAAGTGCAGGGCACAAAAACGCGAATGCGAAAAAAGTCGAAAAACTTTTGTTTTCTCATGTACGGACATAGGGCCCATCTCCTCCCACTTTTCCTAAACCTCGTAAAGGTTCCAAAACTACAACCAACAATTATTCCACTGTAGTAGATAGTATCATTCGCCCAAACACCACTTACGCACAAGCCACTGCAAACAAAAGCACAGTTGCTAATAAAAACGCTCAACAAATAACTACACTAAAAAGAGGAAATCCTACTACATCTCAGCAAAACCAGGTCAATCAAATCATTGTTAACCACCCAATTAAAAAAAGTTTAACGGGGGTTTTTCCCCACAGGCTATTATTTTAAAAACCCTAACACACATAAAGTTTTCTGTTTAACCCAGAAATTTGGCACTTTTTTTTAAAAACCCCCCACCGCCCAAAAAAACATAAATAAAAAATTAACGCCCTAATAGAGGCAATCCTGATGTAGACGATGATTAATCACAATTTGATTTCAAATTTTTGCTCATTGAATGCAAACGGCATATTAAACAAAATAATGGTTTTTAAAACTGGGAAGTACTGTCCGAAATTCTCATGCAGGAAACACATCTAGCCCCAAAAACATTAGATATTTAACTACACCTGTTATCAAACAACCGATCAAAAACAGGTACTTTTTTTATTAAAACCAAATTCCCTTTTAACTCCCACCACCCTCCGAAATAAGCTACTATAGTAGTTCAACCCCACCAAACCCCAAACCCCACCCCTTTATTTCAGTTTAGTTCTCCAGTTCGACGAGAGCCCTTTTTTCCCTCGTTTTAAACACCTCCTTCTCAGACCAACATCAATTGTGAGATCTTTGGCGATTTTAACGCTACACACAATGAGTGGAACTGCTCAATTAATTCCCACCTAAAGATAAAAACCCTTTCGCTGATCGTCGACTTAAATTGATATCCTGATACCCCCACTGTTTGGGCAAACTCTTAACACCCCGATATTGTATCATTAAAATTTTCTTTTCCCCGTATACATTTCCACGGGGTTTCCCCATCAAACCCGGTTTTTTTAAAATTTTCTCTAAACCCCATTCACGGTAAATTCTAGAGCAGTTACCTGTTGGGCAACTTTTTGTAATAACTTTAAACGTTCTATCCGGTTTTCGACTTTCGGGATCCATACCCAAATGTGCTGGGGAAATTTAAAATTTTTCTTTTTTCCCTCAAACCCTTGCCGTTTCCCCCAAACCAATAGAAAACAAGAACATTTTTCTCCCAAAAACCCTCCCAAAACTTAATCTATCTCAAAAATAAAGCTAAAAAAAAATCAATAAAACTCAAACAGTACAAAAGCAAATTATTATAGACTACAAAAAAAACTTAAAAAAACCAAAAACATTCAAAAACCCCGGATAAAAGTTGAGTCTTTAAACTCTGGAAAGCCTTGGGGGCAAAATTTTTTCTAAAAAAAATTAAAATTCCTAATCTTAAAATTTTTTTGGTATCGCAAATAGTGATGAACAGAAAACCAATCTACTTTCTTAAAATTAAAAATAATTTAATAGAAACAAAAAGGGCCTGATAAAATTTACCCCATTAATGATAACATTACTAACACTTTGAAGACTTTTTCACATCCACCTCCCTTCCCATTGCCCTACTAACCCCGGTTTACTATTACCAAAAAGGCCCCCTAATAAAAAGAAAGCAAAAAACCAATAAAATTTAAACTTTTCCACTTAAAAAATTTTTCTCAAAAACATATTTAATTTAAAAAAATTTTTAAATTTTCAAACATTTTCAAATAATTGAAAAATGCAAAAGTTTTTTGATTAAAAAACCCCAAAAAAAAACATCTCCCATGATTACAGATCAATTCCCCTTTTAAGCATTTTAAGTAAAAAAAAACAGAACACATGTAATTTTTTTAAAAGATTTTATACTTTTTCTAATTTTCCCTTTTTTAATCCAAATAATATTTATCAGGCTTTTCTACCTACCACCCGCTACTCGACTTACTGAAAAAAACTCTTCTGGGTTTTTGAGAGGCAGGTTCACTGGGGCTTTTTTTTGAATTCAGGCTTTTGACTTTGTGGGGCAGGGGACCACCCCCCAAACTTTTCACCCAAAATTTTCCCCTGCTTTAATTCATCTCCTTAATTTTAAGTAACCGATCCCGAAGAGGGGAAAGATATTCTTTCTTCTTCTTTTATCAAATGTTCCCCCCGGTAGCCTCCGGGCCCCCTGTATTCAAAATATATATTAATATATTCTTACTCACCCCCCAAACCAGTACTAATATTTACGCTGATGATACTGCATCCTGGTACTTATAAAAAAAACAACCATCACCCGTCCTCAATTACACCGCACCTCCTGGAAACTTTTAACACATGGAAAAAAAAAAATTAATATGATAAAACAATGGGACTCTTCACCGGAAAGAAAACCAGTCACCTCCAAACCCCCTTTCCACAAAAAACCCCTGTCTCAGAGCACGGGCCTTGGAGACCTAGACAAAAAATTTATCAGGAAACAACATTTATATGTGAAAAAATTAACCCCCGCGCTCAATTTTTAATTTTTTCCAAAAATTTAAAAATTTTATAACAAAGTTCTTTTTTCTGCACTGCTGTTTTGCGGGCCCATCTTAACTACTTGCCCCGTGTGGGGAGGAGCTAATTAAAATTAAAATTAGAAATGCCCCAAAAGTTTACTGGAATATAACGGCATGTATAGTTTCCCAAAAAAAAATTTTCCAAAATAAATTTATCCTTTTTAAAAATAAATTAAAAAATAAAAAATTTTTGATAATCTCCAAAATTCTAAAAAAATGTTTTCTTGTTTCCCTGTAAATAAGAGGCCCAGAAAATCCTTCTGGGGGCTGTTATAACCCCCCCATAGATTCCCTTCGCACCCTCGGGGGAAAGAATTTTCTAAATTTTCATTTTACTTTCATATTTTTTTTTTAAAAATTTTTTAATTTTCCCCCCCCCAAAAATTTTTCCCAATCATTTTTGTTCCAAACTTAAGGCAGCGAAAAAAGGTTAACTCACTGATTCTCTCTCTCTTTTTAGTCCACTAATCAGGAAGCTCCCTCTCTCAATCCAGGCCTCCACTTCAAAGCCCAAATACCTTTCGATATGGGATGGAGGAACGTTTCGCGTTCCGTTTCCCAAAGATGTCAAGCTTCTCTATTATTTATTCTTTGACTCATAATTTATTTAGAGTAAAAATTTTTAAAGCGTGTTTTGTTATTGACAAGCATAAATAAATATTGCATTTTTCACAACGTGTTTTCGAACTGCTTTCCCAGTTTTTAAATCTACTTGCGAGACTTTGAAATGCCATCAACGCATCGAAAAGGGCTATACATGTCATGTCTTTTATTCTGGCGTGACTTTTTAGCATGCGGATTATAATACTTTGATCGTTTTGTGAGGAGGAATTACAACCAGTAGCGTACACAAGAATTTTTAAGGGGGTCCGGGTTGAAAGTTCACCATTCTTGTATCATGCTCCTTTTGATTTTGTCGATTTTCGGGAACAAACACAGTAAAAACCTAATTAATGAATAAATAATTAGCATTAATTAATAAAATTAATCATTAATAACAAATACTAATTAAATTTTACGTACTATATACTTAGAATTATAATCAATCGGAAAAAAATAAAGGGCTTTGGGGGGGTCCGGACCCCCAGGACCCCCCCTTGTGTGCGCCACTGATTACAACACTATCATCTTCATCATCAGTTAAAATATTTTTGTCAGAAGGTAGAGATGTAAAACTTCAATGCCGAAAAATATATAGTAAAAAGTAATTACAGTAGAAAATCGTTTATCCGAATCAATTGGGACCGGACACCGTTCGGATAGGCGATTGTTCGGATAACCGAATGCGATCAATGCGGTATATGAAACCGGACACTATACGAATATTGAAAATCATCACATGCGGAAAAAGTACTTGAGGAAAAAGCAAAATAGGTGCAAAATGTCGCAATTTTACCTTAAGTGTGGAAATTAATCACTCCCTTTTCGCTGCAAGGTCTCTGATTCTCTTGAGCAGCAGTAAAGTTTGACAACACTCTGATTATTGTTCGTACCTTTCCATAGTTGTCTCTAATGCAGAAAACGCGTCAGCATTTGATGGATCCTTGCTACTTTCGTAGTTGTTGTTATCCTCGTCTTCATCTGTTTTATCGTCGACATGGTCGGATTCTTCTTCCCCGGAAATCACAATCTCGTCATCATTTAGCATTTGAAATCCACAGTCTTCTGCATCGCATGTCATCCGGGTCTACATCTTCTTCATCGCATTCTTGAAATCCTCGGATAGATTGGACAAAGTTAATCTCCTCCTTGTGGTCGTCATTGCACTGTTCGAAAACGTATTCATATATAGTACACGCAGTAGACAAAAAAAAAGCTGGTCCAGATAATAAATGTTCGGATGAACGATGTTCTGCTGTATTATAATTTGAGATGTGTTAAGATAGAGATAGATAGCTGGGGTTGGGTTGCGGAGCACATAACCCATCAGGGCTTTTATCTCATGTCTGGTGATTTAGATACGTATGAGATAACTACTACTTGCCCATTTTTAAAAAGAGTTTAAAAAATCAAAACAGATACAAATTTACAGAAAGATAGATTTAAAAATTACTTGCATTTAAAAATTTAAAGAACAGCTTTTTTCAAGAGATAGACGAGTCTCTTTACTACTACTACTTAGAACGGTTGTCGGAGTACCTGTTTCCTGAAGGAAACTTCACCTCCTATCTTTTGACTTTGTGAGTGAGTTTTGCCTTAGCCCAGAACTGCATTATTAAGTATTTATAAATTTAGAATTTAAAATACTAAAATTAAGTTTAAGTTTATAAAAAATTATACTTTGAATAAATATAAAAACTTTTAGAGTGAAAAATGAAAACTTTAGAATATTTTAATGAACAAAAATGAGAATAAAACTTCAAATATTAAGAGCTCCATAGAGGTGCTAGCCTGTGCCAAACACTGTGCAATTCAGCAAGCCGAGTAGCTTACGTGGAAGGCTTGTTAGAGGGTGAAACAGTTCAACGCTCGGAATGAGAGCTGCTCGTAAAGTTCGCTGAGGGTCATTGGGAAGCTGGGTTTTAAATAAAACCTCCATCCCATATCTAATTTGTGTCAGAATCCTTAAAGTTTGTGTGATGTCTGTAATTAAGGTTCATTAATTAAATTCAAACCAGTCCATGAGTTGACGCAAGCGTCTACTTGTAGGAGTCAGTCTGAGAGTAGTAGAGAGTCTGTAGAGTAGGAATCAGTATGAGTCTCTTCCTGATTGGTCAGATGGGCAGTGACGTCAGAATTGGGCATCGTGTGCTTCTTTCTCGCTGAAGTTCGGAAGCTGTCAGGAATGATAAATGATGGTGCAGCGGCTGACTGGATGTCTGTTGGTCGGCGCGTGTCGGGTGGGGTGATTTCCTGATTGTTTAGAAAACAGCTGTCAGTAATGATGGGTCGGTAGAAGGGGAAGATGCTGGCTTCTGGCGGGGCTTTCAGGTTGGTGATGGATGGTGCCTGGCAGTGGTTCTGTTGGAAACTGGATGATCTGAGAGGAAGCAATGGCATTGGTTGTTGTAGCTGAGTGAGACTCCTCTCTATTGGCTGTACAGGGGTTAGGTAAATGAGGGAAAATAAAATCTAAAAGGGGAGCCTGATGGGGTGCAGCGAAGGGAAATTAAATGTAAGAAAAAGTGAAAAAGAATTAAGAAAGAAAATTTAGCATTGGGGGTCATACACTAAGAGGTGTATGACAAGGAAAAGTAATTAAGGTGGGTTGTAAGAGTCTAGGACAGGGGTCGGCAACCAGCGGCTCGTGAGCCACATGTGACTCTTCGAATGTGAAGCTGCGGCTCTTTAGTTCCATACGCAAATATTACTTATCTACACTATTGAAATTCGTAGGTAAATAAACGTATCTATGCGAGCGACTTTGCGACTAGGTGTATCTTCTCACGAACCGCACGACGCAGAAACTCGCCGAAGGCACCAAAAGATCGGGAATGATCCGAGGAATCCGTTTTGACCATTTATATTCCGATATTGCACTTGGTTAAAAATATTAATTAAAAAGCTTAAAACGCATAATTATTGCCATTTTTTCCCGCCAGGCGGGAAACCAATTTTTCGACCTTTTCTTTTCTATAAATATTTTTTTCTAATGCCATATATATATTATCTAATTTGTTGTGAAAAACACTACTTATAAATGAATAAATAGATATTTTTTCTTATAAATAAATAAATTAGTTTTTTTTTTATCAAAAACTTTATTTTTGCAAGTACTATTTATTGCAAGAAAAAATTTTGGGGCTCTTTAAAAAGTTTGAAGTTATGGAAATTGTAATTTTTGGCTCTTCCAACTGAAAAGGTTGCCGACCCCTGGTCTAGGAGGATTCTCGTAGGCCTCTTATGGTGATCCATTGGCGTGTAGTTTTCAAGATTTATGATGTTGCTGTTGTTTATGAGAATGTTATGTTTATGTTTGAATATGATTTTGAAAGGTTTAATTTTGGTAGCTTTGTAAATATTTGCATTTTTGGTGTACCTGCAAGCTCTAACAATGTTTCGGATGATGGAATTTTGTGCTATTTCAAGTATTTTAACATTAGTCTTTGTTGCATATCCCCACACAGACCAGGCGTAGCTAAGGAAGGGAAGCAAAACGGCAGTGTAGAGGAGTAACTTGTTATATAGGTATAAAATGGAATTCCGGTTAATTAGGGGGTAGATTGATCTTAATGCATTCCGGAATTTATCACGCACATGTAGAATGTGGTGTTTCCACGTGAGTCCTTTATCTAAAATAACGCCTAAATATTTAATGGTTTGAACCCAGTGTAGGGTGTGGAATAGAGATTGGGTGGTGTAACAGGTAAACGTCTTCTAGTGAATGACTGCAACAGTTTTATCCACATTTATTTAAATTTTCTAAGTATTGAAATACTTTTCGAGTAGGGCCAGATGTTTATTTAGTGCAATCGTGACAGATTTTGTGTTTTTATAGGTGGCTGACACGGTTGTATCGTCAGCGTAGAGATTCAACATGGTGCGTGGGTGAGAAGGGATATCATTTATGTAAATATTGAAGAGCACGGGCCCCAATAAGGAACCCTGCGGGACACCAATGTTGATGTGGTGTGTAATTGAGAAAGTGTCGTTGACTCTGACTTTGTAAGATCGGTTAATAAGGTAAGAATAAAGTAGATGATTAATGGGAGTGGGAAATGGTTAGTTATGAGTTTGTAAATTAATCCGTCAACCCAGACACGGTCAAACGCCTTTTGGATATCCAGAAAGACAGCCCCAGTGGTTCTGCCTCTCTGAAAACCCGAAGAAATTTTTTCCGTGAGTCTAAGCAACGGGTGATAGGTGGAAAGTTGTTTGGTGAACCCAAATTGATTAGGGTTGAGGAAATAAGTGTCATTAGTATGCGAAAGTATTCTATTCAGTATGACGTGCTCAGCAATTTTGCTGATCGCGGAAAGCAGGGAGATTGGCCTGTAAGAATCCAGAAGATGTTTGTTTTTCCCTGGTTTGTGAATTGGGAAAACTATTACGATGTTCCAATTTCTCGGAAAATGCCGGATCAGTAAGATTTTATTAATTATATAGGTTAGTAGGAGTATGATTTTCACAGTGGAAATTTTTAACAGATTTATTTGTAATGGAATCGAAACCTGGTGTTTTAGAATTTTTTAGCATTCTGATGTAATTACAGATGATTTCGTCCGGGTTAGTAGGAGGAATCGGAGTGAGGGTGGGGAGGAGAAAAAATTTTCTAGGACGTCAGAGTCGATGTTGGTCGCGAAGTTCTCTGGTCTTTTATTTTTTGTGTAATTGTCTTCGAATGTGTTAGCTATTAAGTTTACTTTCTGTTCATCGTTGCTAGCGATGCCAGAAGAGCAGTTTGGAGCTGTCTTTCTGGACATCCAAAAGGCTTTTGGCAGGGTCTAGGTCAGTGGGCTCATTTATAAACTAATAATTAACAAATTTCCACCTGCTCTTATTCACCTAATTAACTCATACCTTGTTAACAGATCCTTTCAAGTACGCGTTAATGATACGCTTTCTAACACCTTCAGTATTAATTATGGAGTACCCCAAGGTTCCCTCTTGGGCTCCCTGTTATTTAACATTTACATTAACGACATGCCTTCTCACCCTCAAACTAGTATTAATATTTACGCCGATGACACTGTCACGCTCGCTACATACAAAAATCACAAAACTATATATAACTTTGGCACTTAACAACCACCTATATCTATTACAAAATTATTTCGACACATGGAAAATTAAAATTAATGTTAACAAAACAATAGCAGTTCTTTTCACAAGAAGGAAAACACAACCAACACCTCCTACTATCTATTCCACATAACTCCAACGTTCTCAGAGCACAAAATACCTTGGATTGATCCTTGATAAAAAAAACTCACTTGGAAACAACATTTGACTCACAAGCGCGATAAATTCCGGAAGGCTCTTAGAGCACTCTTCCCCTTAATTGGCCGGAATTCTGATTTAAATATGTACAACTAGTTTCTTCTCTACACTGCCGTTTTGCGTCTTACTATCACCTATGGTGCGCCTGTGTGGGGATATGCTGCAGATTCTAATTTAAAAATTCTCGAGATTGCTCAGAACTCGTTAATCAGGAACATAGTTAAAGCAGATAGATATACTAAAAATTCATTAATTTATAACGATATTAAAATTCTCCCCTTTAAAGCTTATATTCAAAAACTGGCTATTTCCTTTTTCAATAATCTTCCAAATATTGACAATGAAAATATTCAAAAACTCAATAACTATTATCCAGAGCCAGACGTAAAAAGGCATAGGAGAATTCTCCTAGACTCCTATTCCCCCCCCTAACAATTAAATTAGTCACTCTCCGTGTGGCGAGTGACCATGTATTTTTCTAAATTTCTCGTTATTTATTTTTCTATTTTTAACTTTTTAAACTTAAATTCCCTCATAAGATCCCACACAGATCTAGACCCCTCCTATTTGTTCAGTTCCAAAGCATCAGTGCAGCCAATAAAGGGCCTACTCTCCCAGTGCCATGGACCAATCAAACTCATTTCACTCATCAAACTTCAGGACATTCCCGCCGAAACCCAAGATACAACCCTGACTGTTCCTATAGCCACGCCTCCTCTCCACGATCCCACAACCAATCAGGACAATCTCTCCCAGCCAGGCCCTTCCACATCAGGCCACATACACATTTTCGATATGGGATGGAGGAACGCTTCGCGTTCCATTTCCCAGAGACGTCAGCGTCAGAGGAGCAGTTTAAGTTTGGAATAGATAAGCGAGAGTTTTGCGAAAGTTGTGAAACCGCCCCCCTAAGGTGACCGTTTCTTTGATTATCCGCGTGAGCTAGAGGTGTTGGGTTTACAAAAGGAACAGACATTTTTAAATTCTTAATATGACTTTATTAAGAATGTAACTTAAACCTCTAACAATTTAGGTAATAATATGAGAGAATCTACTATGAACAAACACACAATAATAGTTATACCGAATCTCGTAATTTGGACCACTATCAATATCTAACCCGCCTAATCTCACTTCTAATAATGTTACAAGTCTAATGTCAAATAGTCAATCCTACCTTAATTTGATCGTAGCTTCAATACTATGAAGAGGCGTCTGGGCGCGCCAGCAATGGTATGCACCTTGACCTAATGTGGCTTAATCTTCAAGGTAACTTCTACAGGCTGTCAATTCACGCTTGTATCCATCTCTCACATAACATTCTCCAAATTGCCATACTATTTACTGAAACTTCTGTTATTTAAAAGCTATCTCATTTGCATTCCAGCTTCACGTTTCACTTCTTGGGTTTTTGTTGGAAAAGAGTTGTCATTAATCTTGGCCCCAAAAGAGCCCAGAGGACATGTTAAAGAAAAGAAGCGTGAGCCCGTCACAAAGTATTTCTGGGTGTGCCAGAGACTGTTACCCTGCGTGTTAAGTGCGGCAAATTTAGTGTTCTGAGTGTGAATTTTCTTTTTTAATTAAAGCCTGGAGCCTATTGGCTTCGGCTTTATGCAGTGGATTCAGTGTGCGTTGAAATTGTTTTCTGGCCCTGTTCTTATGTAAAATCAGATCTTTGGTGTGTTGTGGTGTGTAGTGGTGTGTAGCTATGATGCTTGTTTACTATTGATTTAGAGGAGAGCTTGTGGGCGGAGCGAACTGCATCAGTGAACTTAGAAATTTTTTCTTCCAGAGAAAGCGGATTAGTAATAATTTTAAAGTCGGGAAGGTCCATGATGTTATTGATATTTTTCTTAAATGCAGACCAACAGGTGGAAATTGCTCTAGGGTTATTTTTATGAATGATGAGAGTTATTGAAAAGTTGAGCATAACTGGGTTATGATCAGAGGAAAGTTCAGGCATGGAATCAATAATGTAAGGAAAATTAAAGTTGCTAATGAGAGCGAAGTCTATTGTATTAGAGGAATTATAGCCATACCTGGTAGGAGAGTTAGGAAAAGCTATTTCTAGATTAGTACTATCGGCAAAATTTTTGAGTTGGGTGTCTCTAGTAGAGTTGTTGGAGCAATTCCACGTATTGTGTGTGGCATTAAAATCGCCAAAGATCACAAAATTACTGTTTATCTGGAGAATAGATTCTAAGTTGAGAGTAAAAAGTAGTTTATCAGATTGAGGAGGAACATAGATACAAGTTAGGGTAATTTGGTTAGTATTCGGGGGATTTAATGTCATGGTGGTAGCTTCAACGTGATGAAGAGGGTGGTTGGGGGGATTGAAATGAGGGACAGAATTTTTAATGAGAATTAAAGAACCACTGTGAGCGGGGCCGTTCGAGATGCGGTCGTTCCTGCAACATTTATAATTATTTATGTTTATGTTGTTGTTGGGTCTCAAACGTGTTTCTTGAATAAGTAGGATATCGGGACTGTACTTTTCTACAAATAATTTAAATTCAGTAATTTTGTCCAAACTGCCGTTTGCGTTCCAAGAACATAAACTCAGGCCGTACAGTGTGGTTGTCTGTTCATCATCCTCGTCTAGATAGACCTCTATAATAAGGCGTATATCTCGTTAATTTTGTATTTTTTATTATTATTGTTAGTGGTAGGTTTCGGGGTGTTTTTTTAACCAATTTAATATTATTTATTTGCTCAACTAGCGTTGAAAGAGTTTGAACTAGCATTTAGGAGATTAAATTCATGCAATCGTTTTTGCTGGTTTTTAGCTGTTGAAGGGGGAATCTTGGTTTTGACGGCCTGAATTTGTGGGTGATTTATTGCGGGAACTTGTCCGGCTTCTAGAGCCATCTATCGGTGGGGGGCAGTGAAAATGGATAGCTTATTTTGTGTGACTTGGGAAAGTGTCCAAAGACTTCACAGTTTGTGCAGAACATGGTCGCAACGAATCTAAGTACAATTTACTTTTCAATTATTCTAAATACAATTTCTTTCAATTAAAAAAAGTGATAGAAGTAAAAGCAACTAGTGAGATAAATAACAGCAGGTACTAGGAGTAGAATGTATAATATAAATATTTTGAATATTCTATGAAATTCATTTTAATCAGCCAGCGCCATCTACGAAATCTATTATGTATTGAAAATTCAGTATTTAGGCAGTTCTTTAAAATGAAACAGCAGAATAGCTTTTTTTCGCTAACAAAGTTAACAATGAATATTATGTTTTTGTAACTAAAGTAATTGAATTCTATTATTGTATTTGGCATAAGTTTTTTTTTATATATAATCTTATCACGTTTAAATTCCATAGATAAATTTAAAAAATTATTTAAAATATTTTGAAGCAACATTCAACTGAAAGAAACAAATCAATAAATTTTACTATAACCGCCAATCATTGCAATTATGAACAGAATTCATAAAATAACTTTTCATTTTCTACATGCTTTCTCGCGTCAGTCTCTAGCGACATCTGTCGCAAGAAAAAGAAACTTGGTTTTTCGATAAAAATCTGGCCTTCCGACTGAACCGCGATATATATTTTTTTTGCTTGAGTCGAAGCGAAAAAAATTACAATTCGAAGCCCTGATAAAAACTGAAAAAAATTAAATATCTCTCTGAATAACAAATTGAGAAAAATCAGCGTAAGATCAAAAGTGTAACACATTGATCGTGTTTCAAAGACACTTAAAAAAAATTACAATTGGTTAAAGCTCAATGAACATTATTCGGAAATTAATAGAAAAATCTGAACATGAAAAAATTTTTGTTTTTCCTGAAGATTTTTTTTTTCCCAAAATTTTTGCAAAATATTCCGAACTATTATTGTTTTATCAAAGAGGAAAAAAATGGGATGGGGTACAATGGAAACCCAGAAAGAAAGAAAGAGAAAAAAAAACTACAGAGAGGGGCAGCAAAATTTTTTTTCCCATTTTTTTTTATTCATGTTTGGTACATTACGTGCAGCAATTTGTCGGTTTCCGGGGAACAGGGGGAAAAAAAATTAAAAAAATACTTTTTTACAGTAATAAACCCTTTAGATACTTTTGAATATTCAGATATAACTGAGATTTTTTTTGAAATATTTTTTTTAGAATTAATCGGAAAATTTTTGCACCAGGTGTTGTAGTGTTGGACTTGAGTACCTGATTCCGAAGAGTGGGCTTAATTCCTATCTTGAGTATAGGGTTGACTTTTTGGGTTGGTTTGCCATTTTTTAAATTAAGAAAAAATTTTAGAATATTAATAAACCGCCTTGGGGATTAGGAAAAAAACGAAGAAAGTTCGAAGTGATTTGGGGGAAAACTTAGGTTACGTGTCCCGGATGGATATCATTTGGATTAGTTGTTAATCAGATGACGATAGAAGACATCGAGTCTTTCATCGCCTTGAGCCTGTCTGAGTTTTTTGCCTAGCTCGAGAAGCGAGGGGTAGTCGGTAAAGAATTTTTTCAGTTCTATAACAGCATCCATGAATCCAAAGGATTCATCTTCTGCTGCGGTCGCGGGCTGTCTGTTTTCCCCGAGAGGGGTTTCTTTTGATTTATTACTGGTCTGCTCAGGAGGTGGCGCCATCTTTTGGTCGCCTTTTAGGGCGTTTGCATAGGAAGTATTTTCTCTGATTTTAGCGGAGCTAAAGATATTTTGGGATTTTTCTTTTTCGGTCCTGGGAAGGTTCTCCTTTTTTGGGTTTTAGTTTAGGGAATTTGGTGCAGTGGTGCGAGTTGGCCAGGTGGCCTTTTTCGTTGCAGTTAATGCAAATTGGATTTTCTATTGTCGTTTTAATGGGGCAGTCACTCGTTCGATGCGGCTGGCCGCATTTTAGACATCGGGTAATCATTTTACAGTTTTTAGAGGAGTGTTGGAAAAAGTTGCAATTGTAACATTGCGTGGGCCCTGGGCGTCTGTTGAAAGTGTCTATCTTAATAGTAAGGTAGCAACACTTTTGTAGTTTGAAGATGTCTGGAGAGTCGGGGGATTTATTTAGTTCGACTAAAAGAAGGGGAGTTTAAATTTGGTCTTGGCTTTGGTGAGCTGGGCAACTTTGATAATATCAAAGCCCCGCTCTGTTAAGTCGGTTTTGATGTCATCTACGTCGGTAGTAATGGGTAGGCCTTTAATGACCACTTTCTGCGGGCGTTTTGCGACCGGCTCGATGGCAAAGAACTGTTCACCTTTTTCCGTAAGGAAGTTGGTGATGTTACGATGCTCGTCGGGCGAGGTCGCAAATATTTTTAGAAATTCTCCAGACAGTTTTGTGCTGGAAGTAGGGAATTTTTGCGATATTTCTTTGACAATTGGTTTGTAGTTCGTTTGGAATTTTAGGTTAATGGGGGGTAATTTTCGGGTGGCAACTGGCACCACTGCGATATCCGGATCCGGGATCGTGCTGTTTCCAGCAAGGGCCTGGTATTGGTTTGCTATCTTAATGGGTGCGGAAGCACCAATGGGGTCATTCTCCGCAACTTTTTGCTTCTTTGCAAATTTTGTGGGGGAGATGAAATCCTTGGTACGGGTATTTTTTCTGAGAACTGACTTATCTTCTGTTGCATCTTTTGCAGTTTCGGTTTTATCTATCATTTCTTTGGGGGGTGTTAGTTTATTCTTTGCAGCAATCTCAGATTTGAGCTGCTCTTCAAAGTAGCTAATTCTTTTTGGGTTAGATCATTTAATATGTTATACATATTTAGGGGGTCGTATTCCGTATGATACAGGCAGTTTACTGGGCAAGAACCAAGCAAAGTCAACTCACCTATATCTGTGTCGAATTGTCTTTTTTGTTCATCAGTTTTTCTCTCATTTCATCATGTAACGGCAGAATCTTGATGGTTCCGAGGCGGCATCTGATCAGAAATTTTTCGTTGGCAATCATTTGGGATCGAAGGAGCTCCAATCTCATTTGGATCATCATTAGTTCGTTGCATATGTCATGGTCAGTAGGGGGTGGTAAGTTCTGAGCGGTTTTCCGAGCAGTCTGCTTAGTACGCGCCATTACTGACAAGCTCAATCAAGTTGAATCAACGAAATGTTAAAACCCGATT
>BMAV01012117.1:0-16619 GCA_019973955.1 Trichonephila inaurata madagascariensis
TTGGGAAAAAAAATGGTAAATTCTATTGCCCAAAAAGAAAAAATTATTTTAAATACTTTTTGTTAAATAATTACAATAAATATAAACATGTATTTACATATGACAAATTACAATATTAAGTGCAAAATAGAAAGTGATTTTCCTTCCCAATTATTTTTTTTTCTTATTATTTATTCTTTAAATTTAAAATTTTAAATTTTTAAAAAAAATGTTATAATATAGAAAAAAAATTTACAATGCCAGTTGGGCCATCCGGGGATTGGAACCCATGCCCTTTTGGTTAGAAGTCCAAAGCGCTATCCTTGGATACGAGATTTTCCTTTTAAATATGGTATAGGACTATTATTTTTTGTTTGTTACTATTTTTCATTAATTAAATTTAATGAGTGTTTTAAAATTTTTAAAAAAAACTGTATTAACGTTAAGTGTCATCCACAACAAGTTTAAAAATGTATTTGAATTTGAATGGATAAAAAAAAGCATTTTTTTAAAAATTGAAAAAAATTTGATTTATATATATATATATATATATTTTATATATATATATATATAATGTATATATATATAATGTATATATATATATAAATGTATATATATATATATATATATATATATATATATATATATATATATATATATATATATATATAATTATAAAATATATAAATTATATATATATATATAATGTATATATATAAAAGGCGTCTGAACTAATAGTATGAATTGAAAAAAAAAAAACACTCAAGTATTAGAAAACTTTTTGCAATAGCATACAAAAACTGATTCCATCATTCGCAATAGGCCGTCTAATGGGACAAAAAAGAACAAGGTTGTCAAATAGCGGGTTTTTCTCGAAACCCCTGGGCGATCTCCCATTTGGGGATATAGTTGGCAATGGGTAAACCGTGACTAACAGAACACCGAGAATTTATCGAAAGTGTCGAAAAATAAAAGTCAAAAGGACATCGTTTCACTGTTTTATTTCCCAAGCCATGTTTCAAGATGCTGGGCTCATGAGACTTGAATTCTAATGAATGAAGTGCAGTTGTTTTAAGCGATAAGCGGGGGTTCTATTTAGTCCTATTACCAGTAAGTCATGTTTGGCAATGTCAGGGCAGAGGTAGGGTATTCACCTGTTGCCATCCGCCACAAAAACATTGACAACCCGATATTATTTTAAAGATATTTCATTTAATTTGATAACTTGTTGGTAGCTATTCTTACAACCCGGGGGGTTTTTTTTCCCGTAGATTGAACTTTCTGTCATAAATCCGTGACGGGTCTTTACACAAACTTCACACAAGTTCTCTTCTGGGAAACTTTTTGGGCTAGCATTGCGTTTTATTCTGATTCTTCTTTAAAAGAAACCCTGATATGTAGATTAGTTAGGTATATAAATAGAGTTTTGTAATTGTGAGGGGGGAGAAGGGAAAGTATAGAATATGTTGCAGCGTTACGAAGGTGAGATTTAATTGATTTACATAACGAGTTGAGAACGGAGTTTGTCCCTGGAAATTAGTAGTTGGGAATTTATAGTCTAAGATTTATTACGTTAAATTGAACTGTTGCGTTATTCACTTAGGGTTTATTGTTTTCTTTATATCACTCTTAATGCATAATCTTGTGGTTGATTTGTGGGAATAATAATAAAAAAAATTATTATGGAATTTTTGGTCATGATTAGTTTCCTCCCACCCCCTTGTTAGGCAGGACGGTGGGGGGCGACTTCGGGGGGAACTTTCTTACAACCCTTAGGTACACATTTTAATAGGATACTTTTTTCCGTCCCCCCTTAAATCGTATTTGGGAAGTAGTGATCCAAAAATTTTGGGGATTGCCCGTTGCAGATAAAAGAATTTAAGTACCAAAATTTTAAAAGATACTTGGGAATGGACTCTCTCGACCCTCTTACCTGGCCAAGTTGGTTTACATGTCATGTCACCGAAAGCGCTCACAGCTGTTATGTTCCAAGCTTGTTGGCTTTGTTCAGCGATGTAAGAAAAAAAATTAAATTCTGTAACCTTAGGAAAAAATCAATGGAATTTTTTGAAATAAGGTGCATCGTACTTAGCAAGATCAATGTTAAGGAAAGGAATCGGCGTTTAAAGAGAGCAGATAATACATCGAAACGATGAACACTTTGAATGACCGACTTCACGGTACCCCAAAAATTGCGTTGGTGTCAGAATGCGTTCGAAAAGATCAACGTCAAACACTTGCACAAATTGCCGAAGGGCGTCGTTTGGGGGAATCCATTCGTCTCGGTCTCAGTTCTGGCAGGTGACGACTTGTATCTTCTGCATGATAACGCCCAGCAGTATGATCCCCATTGGTAAAAGGTTTGCCAAACCCCCTGATGTGCTTCCATACCCCCTTTATTCACCAGGCTTCCCCCCGTGTGACTTTTACCTGTTCATCAATGAAAAAAAGTAAATAAA
The DNA here is from genome assembly GCA_019973955.1 of Trichonephila inaurata madagascariensis. Classification (NCBI taxonomy): domain Eukaryota; kingdom Metazoa; phylum Arthropoda; class Arachnida; order Araneae; family Nephilidae; genus Trichonephila; species Trichonephila inaurata. The sequence goes on from BMAV01012117.1 coordinate 2,439, forward strand.
AAAATTTTTTTGAGTCTTTACTTAGATCAACAACGAAAAATATTTTGCTACTTTTATTAAATAGTTACAATTAATGTAAATATTATATACATGGGTCAGAATCAAAACTTTTAAGTGGTAATTATTTTTTTCAATTATCCTAAAATGTATTGTTTTTCATTTCTCCAACTGAATGATTTAACACGTAAAAAAACCCCCTTTTTCCAAATTTTTTGACACAATCCCAACGTGGCTGATTTGTAATTATTTAAATAATTAGTTTTAATTAATTAATTTTTATAAATTAAAATTATTTATTATCACCCAAAATGATCCTGTATATAAAACAGTTCAATTGGCGCTTTAAAATGCATTTTATTAACGTTGAAAATTCCCCCCAGATAAATAAATAATAAAAAACAAATATAAATAAATAAATATATAAGAGTGCGAGCTAATAGTAGGTTGAAAAACGTTTACGGGGACGCCGTGTTTTCCAGCTGTGCTTCCCGAAAATATACAAAGCTGGAAAAGTGTACGTCACCCGGGGGCTAATTAAAATGTGAATGTGCTTTAGTGCCGTGAAAAATTTAGCCTAAAATTTTTGCATCTTGTCCCGAACTTTTTTTTTATCATAATACGTAATAAATAGTTTTTGATCTTTCCTTACACCCCGTTTGTAGCAACTCGTTCTGGGGCATGCATGGCAAGAAATTCTGAAGGGGAAATCCCCGAAGCTAAAACCAAAATTGGCTTTTTCGGGTTCGGGGTTCGCTGCATCTGGCTAGATCAGGTTTTCAAACTGTGGGGGTCGCCCCCGGGGCATCATAATCCACGAGGGGGGGGAAGCATATTGAAAAGTTGGGAAAAAAAAATTACTTAGAAAATTATTAAATTTTTACTGAAAGTAAACAAACTGAATACTTTGACTCTCCTTTTTTTTGTTAAAAAACCCTATGTTCTTTGGGGCCACGATTAATGGAAAAACCTTTTCCCAACCCTACCCAAAAAAGAAACGGATCGAATATGTAAATGAGATATACATAAAAAAAATGCGGGAAAAGGCGATAGCATAAATATAGGGAGCAGGGTCAGAGATTGTAGTTGGAATCAGTCTGATCAATAGCGTGACAAAGCTTAGTGTGGAATCTGGAGGATCAAAATTAGCTACCTTGGGATCAAAAATCTTCTTATATAAAGTTATAGATTATAAACTCTGGTCAAGGGGCCAGAACAGGAAAAGGTAATATTAGATTAAATAATTAGATAACAGGATTATTTAGGATAATTGAGATAGAGTATCTAATTGCGTGATCTGACAAATACGTGATTTAGTTTTAGGCTCGACTCTCACTTTAATTAATAATTGTTAAAAATTAGTCTTTAAGTAATATAAATTATTCTTAATAAAAAGTTTGTAGAATTATGTCTCATCATTTTGATAATCCACACCTCTAGCTTACGCGGAACCGGTGGGCATGGTCATCACGGGTTGGCAATGTCTCAATGGCACAGACGTATTTGTAATTCTGGGTTAGGTAATGTAGGTGGAAATACAATTCACCTGAAATGTACTTTTTCAGGGTCGGAGAATGTTGAAGAGAGTTCATTGAGGTGCATCGACAATAATATTCGATTTACTTGAAATCCCAAGTAATCTGTCATATTAACTACTTAAAAGGTCATCTCAGGGGAAGGGCTCAAGATTGGTATTCGATATTTGGTTCGTTGTTGGTACAAAATATACATACGGATTTTGCGCAGCTCAAAAGCTGAATTACTTGAAAGCTTTCCCGCGATCAAAAAATAAAAGAACTACAGTGGGTTTATGCATCCCAGCAGGGTAGAAATCAGGATGCGACTGATTTTGCTATGGAATTAATAAAACTAGAGAAGTTTGGGATTAGGAATAGTAAAGCAGACTTAGTGGATCATATTTTTAGTTCGACTCTCAGACCACATTTTGGACTACGTGAGTTAGAAATCACAAAGCCAGGCAACTTTTAAAGAAGTCCTGGCTTTTAAATTCGAAGAGAGATATTCTTGCAAATTACAAAGGGGTTATCAGAACCATAATGTAGAAGGGCGAGTTAAAATGCGCATAGGATGCCTAATTTTTGAAGCTAATGGTAGAAACTGGAGGAATTCGGAAATAAGGGTAGACCAAATAACAGAAATGAGTTTTACGAAAATATACCGTCAAAATAATAGAGGGTTCGAGAGGAATAGGTTTAATAATAATGATCAAAAGATTCAGCAACAGGGGTTACTCATTTTCGAAATAGGCAGAAATGATAATTTTTAATAGAGGGGACGTAGTAGAAATAAGGGTTCAGTGATAGGTTTTCAATCGAGGGCGATGATAGGACATAAAGGGGACGATTAAATATTGTAAAGGTTAATGATCGAAAAGCCTCAAGAGGTGTCGACAAGAGAACAGGTAGGGCTTTCTCAATATGTACCTTAGCACCTGTAGAACTTCCACACGTACTATATTATTTAAATAACACATTTTTGAAAGCGCTATGGGACACCGGAGCAGATAAATCTTTATCGGAAGAAGTATATAGAAAATATTTTTTCTATAAACAAATAAAAATCGCGAGCCCAGGTAATAACAGCACAGGGTGCGAAATGCAAAAACAGAGTTGTAGATACGAAAATTAAAGATCAGACAATTCGAAGAAATTGGTCATTTCATGTGTTGAAGATTTAGAATACCCATGTATTCTGGGTATAGATTTCATAAGTGCGTCAGAATAGTATTAGATTTTAATCAAAAATCGTTGAAAATTCAGATTCTCAAATAAATATAAGGTGGTTGAACCAATTAAAAAGAGGGAAAAGTTGGGAATAGATTTATCTCTAAAACAAATTAGGAAGTAAGAAAAACAAAAACTACAAAAATTGTTTAGTAGTTTTAAGGGGTTGGCTTATTTCAGATAAACCAAGGTCTTACTCATGTCTTATACCATGAAATTGACACGGGGAGATAACCCACCGAGTAGCTTCAAGGCCTTATAAGTATGATCGCACTAAGCAAGCAATAATAGATTTTCACATACAAAAATGTTACAAGAGGAAACGATTGTTCAATTCAGTCCCCATACGCGTCACCTGTTGTATTGCTTTAGAAAAATAATGGGATTTACCACCGGATAATCCGGAAGCATATAGATTTGCAGTAGACTGAAAATTAAATTCGATCACAAAGTATCACGCGATACCCTTTACCGTTAATAGATGATTTATTAACGAACATACCGCTTTCCCAACAATAATGTCATCTCTTGATCTAAGAAGTGGGTATTTCAAATGGCAGTAAACCCCAGCGATATAGTTAAGACCGCATTTGTAGTAAAAGAGCTGGCACATATGCTTTCAAGCGGGTGCCCATTCGGTTTATCAGGGCAGCTCCCAATTTTTCAAAAGCAATTGACATAATCCTAAAAACCGGTGATAGAGAGTTTGTGAGTGTTTACATGGACGACGTTATCATCGCGTCTCCATCGAATTACTCACCATATTTGAACATTTAAGGGAAGTTTTTCGTTGTTAAAGGATGCGGGATTGACATTAAATAGAGGAAAAATGTAAATTCAGGTGCGATGAATTGAAATATTTAGGATTAATTATTAGTAAAGAAGGAATTAAACGGATGAGACAAAAGGTTAGAGCTATACAAGAGATGAAACACCCCGTAACTCAAAAAGAGGTATCTAAGTTTTTAGGTACTGTCCCAGTGGTACGCAGAAATTTATTAAAAATTATGCGGATATTTTGGCGAACCACTTTATAATCTTAAACGCGAAAATTTAAAAATTTGTCTGGTCCAATGTGGAAGCACAAAGGCATTCGAAAGAGGTGGGGAGGCGGTAACAAAAGCGCCAGTTTTAAAATTACCAAACTTTCAGGAACCATTCGAGGTTGTTACAGATGCCAGTTCGATTGGTTTTGGGGCAGTACTAACAAAACAGACCGGTCATATTTGCGTGCGTACACTGAACAACGCAGAGAGGAATTACACAGTAACCGAAATGTCTAGCAGTAGTATGGGCATTGAACAAATTTAGAACATTTAGGAGTATTACCAATTAAGGGTAATAACGAATCACGCCGCGATAACACGCCTAACACATGGCAAAAAATTTGTATCAGAGGCAGGATGATTAGATGGGCACTAAAGTTAGCAGAATTCAATATAGAATGGGAACATAGACCGGGAACTCAAAATGCAGTGGCTGACATTCCTATCAAGGAATCAGTGTAATTATAATGGGTGATAAAATTATTTGTGCCATAATCAAAGATTTGGTACTTACTTCGCGAAGAACAATTGATAGAGGAACAGAAAAATGACCCAGAAATTAGGTCATATATATAGATATTTAGAAAACCAGGGAGAATAACTCGGTTAATGCAACGATATGTGAGAATTGGTCCCACGATTTTGCCATTTAGTGAAGGATTGTTATTTTATGCGAAACACACCAACGTCATTAGGTGAAATGCGTGTATACATTCCCAAAATCTTTAAGGAATGAAATAATGAGAGAATTTCATGACAAGCCAATATAAGTGGACACACGTCGAAGCAGATTTAAAACGTATCATAAGAATTCAGGACGTTTGTTATTTCCGTACATAGAAAATTTGGTAGTCAATATGTCTCTACGCACCATACTTCGGCGGTTATTAACACCAAGAGCGCGTGCGGCTGTTGGTTAAATCCAATTATATCAGCGGGTATCCGAGATGAGATAGTGACACAGCGTTAGATTTATTAGGCCCGTATCCTATATCGAGAATAAGACGTAACCGCTATATTTTAGTAATAACCGATCATTTTCAGCAAATGGGCTGGTATACCTCTTAAAAAGGCCTCATCTCGTATAATAGCGGATATTTTTGATAACTTTATTCGCGTTGGGCTCCAATAAAATTAATAAGTAATGGTCCCAATTTATATCCGAGATTTTTTTGAGCACTTAAGTGAAAGATTAGGCATAAGGCATGTGAAGAAGACTGTTGCATATCGCGACCACAAACAAATCGGACTGAAAGAGTTAATCGAGATATAGTGCAAATGATTGCAAATTACGTTAATATGATCAACGCGTCGCAGGATCAATTCTTACGTGAGTTTGCTTACACGCTATTCGTACACGGCGGTGAATGAAACAACGGAGAACACCGGCTGAGTTATTTAGGTCGAAAATTGATTACACCATTTCAAAAACTAGTTATGATATCAGAAAGCTCTAAATTTAAAATTCAGATATACAGAAAAGCTTTAAAGAAGCTGAATAAGTACGAAAATTAAACAGGAAAGGTGGGAAAAAATGTTATAATAGACGTAGAAAGGACATAAAATAAGGTAAGTTGGGTTTTATTAGAAACACTTACACCCTGTAAGTTCAGCCGCTAACAAGTATGTGCTTTAAATTTAAACAAAAATTTGAGGGACCTTATATAGAGTCCTAGAAGTTAGGAACTTTAACAATATTGTAATATGGAAATCAGGAAAAAAGATTAACAGTTAACGTAGATCAAATAAGAATATATCGTCATAGGAAATGTGACAGCGAGGTCGAATTAGGAACAGGTATCCCAAATAGTATAAGATCAAGTCAGGAAACTCGTACTTCGGAAAAAGTACACCAAGGATTAAATGAGTCACAATATGGGAAAGAAAAAATCTGCGGTGAAACGTAGGTTAAGAGCTTAAAGGATTAGTAACCAATCAAATGTACAAAAAATACAGAGAGGACCCATAAAGCAAATCACTGGTCAGATCACTACCTAGTTCAGTAGGAATGAAAATAAAAAATAAAAGGTTTAAGTAACCAAGGAAATAAAAGATCAAGGTATATCGGGGACAAGTGGACCACAAAGGAAGCGGCAAAGAAAATTGTAATAATATGTAATAAAGACAAATGTCATCTAGTACTATTTCAGAGATAGAAAAAAGAGCAGAGGAAGATCAACTGGAGAGTTCCATTTTGAAAAAGAAATATAATCTAAGGCCACGACGGGAGAACAGAAGAACCACAACCAGCCAAGAACACAATTGGGAAGGCAAGGAAAGGAGAAGACAAAAGGAGATTACAAGCCTTACAACAAAAGAAATTCAGAACAAACAAGGAATGAAGAGTGATGACACCTCATCGTTGAATGTGAACGTGGGAGACCGAATATAAAAAATCAAGGTTATTGTTCATTTTTATGATCTTCAACAAGTAGTCGGAAAAATTATGCAAAAGAAGGAAGTCTCGGGCGGTGCTTAAAAGTTATAAGCCAAGTCAAACACTACAATGAGTGTTCATTTAATTTTGGAACTTTTGACTTGTTAAAATTTTTTCTGAGAAACATTTGTATTCACACATTTGTTTACTTCGATGTATGACTTCGTGAGATGCGAAATTAGCTTTGGTTATTTGTTATAATGGTTTATTGAAAAATGTTTGTAATTGTATAATATGTGTAATATATATATTTATTTGTGTTATTTACGTATTATGACATCTGGTTTAAGGAAGCACTTGGCGTAGTCAAGGCACTAACAATAATAACGGCTGCGCGGCTCATTGGGAGTTTTTTGTTGAAACCAGATGTAGGGATGGAAGATAAAAATTTATTGTGATATATAAATAATATATTGATTAAGATTATGAAACGAATGCTAAATAGTTTCATTTCAGGAGACTGACCCTGAAAATCTCTAAAAAGTAAAGCTTCAATGTGTTTCCAGGCTGTTAAGAAAGGGAGCAGAAGCACCAGCTCCATATGAAGTGTTAGATTGGGTCTGCGCACCCAAAATGGTAATTTTTAAATTAATAAATATTTTAAAGGAACGAATTATAAAAGTGAGAAGGGGCACAAATTAAACAGTAATTATTAATGTTGGCCTAGTTATTGGGTAAATTTATTGTCACGAGTTTAAAATTAAATTGAATATTAAAATTCTAAGATGAGTAGTAGAAATTAAAGTCAAGATAAATTTTGGAAATTATAAAAGTTTAAAATTTAAGATTAAAATTACAGTGAATTAAAAGTCAAGATAGATATTGGAAATTATAAAAGTTAAAATTTAAGATTAAAAATTTCAATGAAAATTAAAGTCAAGATGAATATTGGAAATTATAAAAGTTAAAATGAAGATTTAAGATTAAAAGTAAATAAAACTCAGAAAGCGAAGAAATTTAGAGAGAAATAGAGATTTAGACACGTAATTTATTAAGGGGCATTGAGAGTCCTTAAGTAAATCACGTTTTCTTCTTGGAGGGGGTTGTGTGACGTCTCTCGCGTCTTTCTGATTAACATAACTCCTATGTTCTTTGACGGCCACGATTAATAGCAAAACCTTTCAACCCAATACCAAGAAGAGAAACGGATCGAATATGTAAATGAGATATACTATAAAAGGATGGCGCGGCAAAGGCATAATATAGCGTAGCGAGCTCAGAAGATTGTAGGTGTGGAATCCAGTCTGATCAATAGCGTGACAAAGCTTAGTGTGGAATCTGGAGGATCAGAATTAGCTACCTTGCGGATCAAGAATCTTCTTATATAAAGTTATAGATTATAATCTCTAGGTCAAGGGACAGAACAGGAAAAGGTAATATTAGATATAAGTAATTAGATAACAGGTTATTTAGGATAGTGAGATAAGAGGTATCTAATTGCGTGATCTGACTTAAATACATTGATTTAGTTTGGGCTCGACTCTCACTTTAATTAATAATTGTCAAAATTAGTCTTTAAGTAATATAAATTATTCTTAATAAAGTTGTATTAGGTATGTCTCATCATTTTTGATAATCCCACACCTCTAGCTTACCTTGGAACCAGAACATAATGGTCATCACAGGATGGCAATGTCTCATATACTTTATAATATAATAAAAAATAAAATAAACATTTTTTCAATATAATACACTTATAAATGTATCTCTGTGTGTGTGTACCGTACAATGCATTTATTATTAATTTAATAATACTAAGCAACAAGCCCAGTAATTACCAGGGACCCCATGGGCTTGTATAACGTTATCTTGATGATTTATTGCTGTTTATAATTCCTTAACTGCCGATTAAAAATTACGTGGGTTTTTGTCCCGAATGCAAAGGATTTTCCACGAAGACGCGCGTATTTTGATGTTTTTGGGGGAAAAGATAAATAAGCAAAATCCTCTGAAATAATAAATGAAATCCTTTTGCAAAGACTGCCAAGGTCCTTTAGAATTCCAAAGCCTTCGGAATAATTTTATGGATAACAGTGTACAGAAAAGATTGTGCTTCGGGAAGACGTATATATACGTCCAGAAAATTAATACTCTGACTGAGCAGAGACGCTTATGTACGTGGGTGGCAGGTTAAGGAATCGTATTGTAGATTTAGCGTCAAAGTATAATTATTGCATTCACAATACACTGTTTATTGTGTATGGAGGGCGATGAAAATTATATATGAGTGAATATTGGGTAGCGAATGTTGAAAGTTTGAGAAGCATTGGGCTAGATCCTTGATCAAGCTGGTTAACAGCTTGCATCAAAGGTTAGAATTAGGCAAATGTAGTTTTACAAGGTATATTTAGTTAATAAAATGTTAAGTTTGGTGGTATTTTCAAGTTTAGTTTTTCTATGAATAAACACTATTTCTACCAAATTTTGCCCTATGGATTAACTCTTTTTTGGTTCGTCCCTTTTCATATTATAAAAGGTGCATGCATTTATTCCTTTTTTTTCTCTAAGCTGCTTTATTTATGTTTTAATGAAAATTTTGCTATAGCATTATACTTGTTTTATTTAAATGTTTTTAAAAGTATAAAACAAATTTCCTCTATTTGGTTTTAGTAAAATACTTCCTCCCATGGGTTTTCGTAACCAGTATTTTATTTTCATGTGTTTGTCTTCTCCTCTTTCTCTTTTAATTTTCTTAATTCATCATAAATTAGAATAATTCGTGTTAACAGAATTAAATTTAATCAAATATATTTTTATAAATTTATTCCCGTTATATTAAATTCTTAAATATTAAAACAGCTCCAAATTTACTGATTAATTTGGCATATATTATTTCTATTTAAAAAAATTTTATAACAATATTTAGCTCAACAAAACTTTAGCAAACAGAAAATTAAATAAAAAGATATTAAAAGCTTTTTACACGATCTTTTATATTTTCATTCATATTTGTCTTGGTATTAATCTAATAATTCCATATGGAGCTTAAGCGAAAATAAAATCCTGGCTCAGAAACATTGGCGTTAGTTTTCTTATAAAAGACGTATTAATGAAAGTTACAATGATGTTTAGCATTGGATCCTTTTTGCTTAGTAAATATTAATATTTGTATTGTTATAAATCAAAGAAAATATTTTTAATATTAATTATAATAACTCTATCATTAATCTTTTACTCAATAACTTAAAAGATATTTAAATTTCCTCAATTAAGCAAATGAGATGATCAATTTAATTAAGTATTTTAGATAAAAAGTATTCTGTCTTCTCTTTTGCCGCGGGTTGCATGAACTAGAATGAAATATACAATAAAATATATATTATCAATAATTCTTCCTGACGGAATTGATGGGAAACACTATAAAATGTTTTTTTTTCTGCTTATGTTTTATTCTTAAGTAAGCAAAATAAATAATTGCTTTTATACAACATTATTTTTTTAAACTGTGTGTAAAGAATAATCTTTCTCCATTCATTTTCATCTTCATTTTATTGTAAAGATAAATATCCTTCTCAAGTAATAAAATCTCTAAAAAGTTAATTTTTTTTTAGCTTAAGACGATTAGTTAAGGGGTTGTATTCTATATAGTATTTGCTTACTAGCGTTAATCATTTTAACCTTATAAGAAGTTTTTCTTTTGACTGAAGATAAGAGAAGCAAAATATATTTAACTGATTAATAAAAATTGCCTTTGTGATTTATGTTGTTTCAAATTTTACCATTAATAAGAGAAAAAGATAAAATATTTATACTTAGAGATAGATATTAGAAGAAAAATGCCCTAGAGGTATCCCAATAACTGTTATGTGTTCATTGGAATGACAACACATGTGAAATAAAATGAACATCCATATTTATTATTTTTTATAATTAATTGTACATATCGAGAACAACTTTGTATATTCCAATAGATTAAATTTTTTAAAAAATGTGTAGTGTTTTTTTTTTTTAACATTGTTTTACGCGAAATTTATTGTCTGTTTAAACTGATTTGAAAGCGTGCAATGGAAAGTAGTATGACATAAATTGAATTTTACCCTCTTAATATTTTAAGAGTTCCACACTATTATAGATAAATAACACAGTATATTTATTGAAAAAAAATTGATTTAAATCTCAAGGGAAAAAATAGCAGCTATGAAAAAAATAAAAAAAAAAATATGGGGTTTATATGTTTTGCTAAATGGAACAACAAACAAATAATGGAACAAATAAAATAACAAATGAAATAGAGTAATTTTTCGCATAATTTAAAACTTAGTTAATGATATTTACAAAATTTGGGTATCCAAACACATTCAGAGTCCTTTTTGGCAAAATAACATTATTTAAACATTGTAAATGGTTTTAACACTCAATAGCAATAAATACTACAATTTAACCAACAATATTTAAAACAAATTGCCTAAATTTCACAAAAATCACAATTATAAGTGAAATTTTAGCAATATTACTGTAAAACTTCAAAGCAATTAGAAAAAATAAACTTATATTAGTAAAGTATTAACCAAAAAAAATTAGACACATTTATCTAAAGAATGTACTAAAATTTTAATGTTTTTATAAAATTTGAAAATTTTAGAGCTGATTGAGGTTAACATTATACGAAAAGTCAAATTCTTTGTAAGGACCATTTAGATAGCAGGCCCTAATTCAAAAAGTATTCATACAATAAGAAATATTTTAGTACATTCTCCAAAAAATAGCATAAATATCAGGTTGAAAAAGTTTTATAGAAATACATTTGTAATATTTTGAGTTATTAGACTCGCCATGATAGATTTCGAACAATTTATATGCCCACTTCTGGAAGATCAAAGACCCACTTAAGGTTTTTCTAGCTTTATAAAATTGATTGTGTAGCTTAGCCTCTAGGTAACGTAGAATCAAAACAAAGTATGTTTTGTAAAGTAAAAAAATAGCTCTATTCAATAAAATAAAAAACAAAAATATCTGTTTTGACTGAATTTGGTCATTTTCAACGTGTTCGGACACCTTAAATAAAATGTAAGTACATTTTAATAAACGTAATGATAATAAACACATATTAAGCAGAAAACTATAGTCGGACCAATCAAACTATCGAACCTTTTTAAGACACGAAAAGTCGTTTCCGTATAGGAAACGCTTTTCAAATAATTTCCCCAAAATAGCTTTTAATTTGTAAGTAAATAAAATTAAATATATACTTTTTGCGATGGCCTAAATTCATGTGACTTTTTAAACACATGATTGCTACAAACAAGGGTTTCCAGCCAATCAATTCATGTCCTTCTTTGCTTGTTTTTATCTTTTGCTTTTTACGGATTCTTTTAAAAGATACATATCTGTAAACAATAATAATGAACATTGGCAAGCAAAATGCACTTGATTTAAAACAACGTGTATAGCAATTTCTTTTAATTTTTGAAAATTTTTCGGATCAATATTAATATTCTAACATTTTTACCCAATTATTAAGCCTGAAATTTTATTTAAATTCTACAATAATTACTAGTTCATATCTAATGTCAATTTTGAATCCAATGCATTCAAATTTTATATATCATTTGATCATCATGGGGATTTCGCCCATTACTTATTGCAATACTCTCAAACGAAAAAAAAAAACGATATAAAGATGAAGGAAATACAAATTCATATAGAAGTAATCATGTCAATTATTATGTAGATGACATGTCAAGAAGAAATGAAAACTTATGAAAATTCTTCATAACAAGGTAAAAATTAACTGATTTTGTCTTTTATCTTCTTAATTTTTTAAAATTATATCTGTGGTTATAAAGAAAGGATTTCATGTGCAGTTTTGTTTCCGGTTGCCAAAGGGCTATGGTCACGAACTCATGACCATTACTGCAGTGGTTCTTAAACTGTGGGGCATGCCCCCTAGGGGGGTGGAGCATATTAAAAAGTCAAAAATAAAACATTATTTAAAAAAAATTATTAATTTACTGAATTGAAACAAGCACAAAATACATTCTGACATAATAAAAATTAAAATACGCATTTACATTGATATAATACACTTGTAAATGTATCCGTACTGCATGATGTGTTTTATAATTAATTTAACAATACTAAGTTACGAACAAGTTCAATAATTACCAGTTACCCCCATAGCATTTATATATAAAATTGCACTCAAAAGTAACACTTACTTACTAATGGTACTGCTTATAATTAACATATTAATTGTTGATTAAAAGTTACGCAATTTGCTCCATAATGCCACCGTTTACATAGTCACGCGTATGTGATGCATTAAGGTGGGAAGGAAAGGTGTATATTAGCAAATCCTCTGAAATAAGTAAATCCTTCTTAACCACTGTCAAGGTCCTTTTCTTGCATTTCAAAGCCTTCGGAGTAATTTTATGGATAACAGTGCACAGTACAGATCGTACTTTGGAAAGACGTATATATACGCCAGAGGCAATTAACTTTTTGGCTGGGCGAAACGTTTATACGCCAGTGGCACTTAAGAGGTTTCAGTCGTAATATAGCTTTAGCGTTAAAGTATTGTATAATAGAATTCAATGCATTGTTATTGTATGAAGGGGGCGCGATGAAAATAATGATTAAATATTGAGGCGCAAATATTGAAAGTTTGAGAAGCACTGCAGTACTGTTTTTGTCCAGGCGTGGCCCTGAATCCTGGTTCCACTAACAAACCATCATACAGAGGGATGTTAAATCTGTCGAAATTTAAAGTCCACATGTTGGTATGATTTGAAACTTGGTTTCATTCTTGTGATCATGGTTCAAAATTATAGATGTTTTCTACCTAATAAAATATTTATGGCAAAATTACAAATTAAACTGTATTTTATAAAATTTTAAAATCCATGTTCTATTAATGGAATATTGGTTTGCAATAGAGATATTCTTAAATATCTATGCAATCAAGAACAACAAATTTATAAAATTATTATTTTTTTTTTTTTTTGCTTCTAGCATTTTAAATTACTCTGAAAATGGAAGTAATATTTGAAGAATACCATACTTGACACAAATTAAAAATAATCATTTTCATTATTAATAACTTCAAATAACAATAAAACAAACAGTTAGCATATGCAATCAAAAGGAAAGTGTGTTTCTAAATTTTTGTTGTAAGCAACAATAAAAATTCTAAAAACAAAACAAAAATTTAATTTAATTAGTGATTTTTAATTTAATTATTTTGATTAATAGGTTGTGGCATAAGGTTTGAGAAGACAGAATATATAAATCAGAACAGAAAAGTTTTATTGAAATAAATTTACTACCGTAATTGTAAAACGAAATTTATATGTAGATTATACTCAAGCAGTAATGAAAGCTTTAGCAACTTAAGAAAACCTTCATGCCACACTCTCTCTTTAATTCATTATAAAAACAACTGTGTTTCTTAAACTCACAGCCTTACATACATTGATAACACCAAGAGATTATATCTGCACGCAAGTATATTAACAGTAGATACATTTAAATGCGTAATTATAGGAATTTTTCGAGGAAAAAAAGAATTAAAAAACTGAAACAAATAAAAAAAAACATTTGATAATTGATTTGATAGTTAAGGAGTAGGATAAATAGCAGCAAAATTAAACTTAACATTTAACAATCGTAGTTATTCACGTAAAATTTTCCAAGAAACATAAATTTTTTCGTAAAATTATTCGAAAAGAAAATTGAAAAAATCTATATAACTTGATCTAGTAACATATTCCTACTAACGGACATATAATTAATATATAATTTATTAATGAACACATATTAAATAACCAACTGGGATTTTTTGAACACATGTAAAGTCATGTTATCAGTGTGTGTTCATTAAAACTGAATGAATTGTAGAAACGTATTTTCTATTTATTCCCAGGCTGGGCCTGGGAGACTAAGCCTTTCATCTTTACTGCAGGGGTTGATAAATAAGTACCAATCTTGCTTGGAGACTTAAGCAGTGGGAGTCTCGCTT
>BMAV01012118.1:0-27843 GCA_019973955.1 Trichonephila inaurata madagascariensis
ACGGAGCCCAAACAAGGGAGGCGGTGCCGGCATCTGGCCAAAACCAGGCAGGCGCTTACCCAGAGTCCCCCAGAAGTAGTGATACAGTCCAGGGTGAATCCAAGGGGTAAACCCGACCCCCTTATCTGCAGCACTAACCCTCAGCAGTGTTCTTCGGGGATACCGAAGAGGGTACTACCACCGATTGACAAGCGGGCTCCCCTGCCACCCCCCAGTGAAGGTGACCCAAAAGGGGAACGCGAGGTATCCCTAGGAAAACCTCCTCCATCTAGAAGGGGGAAAAAGGGGAACCCAAAAAGGACCCCCAGAACACCTTTTTCCCCCTTAGGGGACGCCCCACGGCAAACATGGGGTTAAAAAACAACGGTGTTAATCGAAAAACAAAAAAGCAACATAATCAAAAATTTAAAGAAATATACAAAAAAGGAACTAAACTAACACAATACAAATAAACCATAATATGTTGTAATAAAAAAAAATTTTTTTCAATAAAAAAACAAATTTAAACAAAGTTCATTCTTTAATATGGGTCTGTGGTCTAGAGGGGAAAAGAAAAAAAAAGGGAAATTTGAAGGGCAAGGAAAAGGGGCCGAAAATAGAAAAGATCACGGGGTACCCTGGGTTCGTAAACCCATGTTTACCAAAACAGTAAACCCCTTGGGAAGAGGAAAAGATCACTGGGGGCACCCGGGAGCGTAAAACCCCTTCACCTAAAGAAGGTGAGCCCCCCTGAGGGTCAATTCAATGTAAGGACATATATCTATTTAATTCATTTCGCACGACAATAATTATAAAGAAAAACATAACAAGTTATTGTGAAGCTAACCTTGTAGTTTTGAACTAAAATTAAATTATAGAACACTCCAGACTAATATTTCACTAGCTAATCTTCCAAAACAGACAAATTAAGGGTTTGGGGATTTTTATCATAATTATATTTTAATCAAGAAATATACAAACTGAATTCCTAATTGCAAACTGTTATATTTTTTTGGATCCAAGATATTAAAATCAAAAGCTGAAACTGCTAAATTTTTGTGCTTCATTTTTTGGGAAAAGAAGTTCAGGATCACCGTTTGATTACCTCTATTTATCTGAGAAATCTTCCCAAATAATTTAAGAATATAAACTTGTACTAACCTGTAGAATAGTCTTCCTTCTCAAGTTGAAAGGCAGCATAGAGTAATAAAAAAGTTGTAATGGAAATTTTGCGTACTATTAGTTTTTCAAAAGAAAATTACACTATAATTATTAATCGATCGTTTTCAATCCAATATGATCTTCCAGAAGCTCGGTAGCTTAAACACAAAAGGTGTCAAAATCACACACATAAAAAAAACAACACATATACACTAGATGAAATTTATCGAAACATACCCTTAAATGTCGAAGAAATGAAACTTTAATTGGAGAATTGAATAGAGTAAAATTACACTTTTGACAAATGTTTGAATTTTTTAAATGTTTTTTTTCTAGAAATTAGGATATTCATTTTTTTTATCTACTCTAAGGAATGATACCGTTGCTGTAATTATGTGACACTGTTACGAACTTGTGGTCAGCTTTGTTTCTGTCCAGGTGTGTGGGTTCGAATTATAGTACTACTTAAGACTTGCTAGATGGATGGACTAAAGTATGTGAAAATCTTCGAGATTCAAACCTTCACGTTGCCATGGTGAGAATATTTCATCATTTGTCATCCACTTCAGTTGACTGTGAATAAGAATTACGTGAAGTTTCTCACCAATAGCTTTTATTTTACTTTAAAGTACAATGTTAACTATCAATTTCAAAGAGTCTTAGAGACGATGATACCTTTGATATAACTATTTAAGAAAAAAAAATATTTTATCGAAAATTTTAGATTAAGCTTTAATTTAGATTTATTTGACAAAAATAATCATTAATGAGTGATAAAGTATTAATAAATTATTTATCTAGTTAGATTTACCGAATTTTAATCATTTAATGCATTATTGATGTACTTCCTATTTTATAACTCAGCTTTGATTATGAAGAATTCTGAATATGACATTTTTAATATTTCTAATTTATTTAGCTTACATTCACACATTGCAGGAAAACTACATTAAACATTCAAATCCAATCCAAAAAGAATTCTGATTAAAAGATCGAAGATATTCACACGATGACAATGTAGTCTAAATGTGTAGGATATTGGGTAGTTTTGCAAAATATAGAAATGGATAGATGTCAATCCTTCGTTTGCCTTTTTGTTGTTATTTTTTTTTATTTCTAACCAAAAAAACAAATGCATCTCATAAATATGTGGGGGGTTCTAAACATTAAAATTTTAAAAATTTTTCAAAAAATCTGAAACAAATAAAGGTATTTTAGTTCTTATTTTTATTAACTTAAAAAAATTATTAGTCAAAACTTTTTTTCTAACTAATTATTATGGAATGTAACTTTTAAACAAAAAAAACCCTTTTTTTTATTTTTGTATTAAAACCATTTAATGAAAAGGATGTTTTGGGCATCAAAAAATTGTTTTTTTCTAAAATAAATAAAATTTCAAGCAAATGTTTTTTAAAATTAAAAAGAAACTATGTTTTTTAGATAATAATTTAAACATAATTATTATTATAAAATTATTTTTTTATAATATAAATTATTTTTTTTTTTAAAAAAAATATATTTTTTAAAAATATTTAAAATTATATTATAATTTAATTATATATTAATAATTTAAAAATATTAATAATTAATTATATATTAATAATTTAATTTATATTAATAATTTATAAAATATTAATAATTTAATTTATATTAATAATTTATAAATATATTAATAATTTAATTATATAATTAATATTTAATTATATGCATTTTTATTTTAATTATACTTTAATCAAGAGATATAAAAACTGATTTTCTTATTGCAATTAATTATATCCCTCACCCCACGGGTTTAAGAAATAACAAGATTTATAAGATAAATCTTTTATTTCATTTTTGTGAAACTGAAAGCCATTATCATTATTTGATTGCCTAATATATGAGAAATCTTTCAAAACAATTTTTAGAAAAATTTCAATAAACCTGTAATAATCTTTAGAATAACCTTTTTTTCCCACTAGTTGAAAACGCTCTAGAGTAATCTAAAAGTTTTAATGGAAAACTTGCTTCCTATAAATTTTTTCAAAAGAAAAGGACATTTTAGCTGTTAATCAATTCTTCTCAAACCGATATGATCTCACGGAATCTCGATAGTTCAGACCTGAAAGTTGTCAAAATCATAAAAAAGAATTAAAGGGAAGCTTGTCGAAACATGTTCTTAAATGTCGAAGAAAACATTAAATGGAAATATAAAAACACTTTTGATTAATGAATTGAATTGAAAAAAATTGTATTGCGAAATAATAATAGGTTTCAAATATTTCTCTCTGGATGTTATAATATTCAATATTGATGTATTTTTACCACTTTTAATTAATCATACTGCTGCGACCATGCGACACGTTATGAACTTTTGGGGCAGCTTCCGAAATTTAAAAATTTCAAACTTGGGGAAAGGATTGAAGAAAATTTTTGGGAAAATCTCTAAAATTCGCATTGCTTTCAAAGTCTTACTTGATGAGGTGGAAATGGGACTCTTTTTATCATCAGATCACTATATTGTTTCTGTCCGTAACACCCTTTTATAAGATCTTCTAAGAACCGCGATAAATTGAAAAAAGGAATTGTGTCAAAATAATTTCCAAAAGGTCAAACAGATTTTTTTAAAAAAAATATTTAGTGTCACTTAGATTAGAATAAACGCGTATAAATTTCTTTTAAGAATATAATAAAAAATTATTTAAATGCAATATATTAGCAAAAAATGAACTAAATTACCTATTTCCAAAACATTCTTCTTTCATTAAAAATGTTTCTATAATAATTATTTTGCTTTTATACGCTAAAAGGCTTCTAGAGGCGAGAAAAAATTTAAAATTTGTTTATTTTTCTAATTACTACTAACTGAAATAATTATATAAGTTTTTTTGTTAAAATTTCTCCACTTTGATGTATTTAAAAATGTATAAATCCACTTCTAAGTTATATATTTCAAAAATCCTTGTTCAGGCCCTGAACAGAGTTCTGAGTTATATAAAGGCAAAATATTATTATTATAGAAGTATTTTCCATCAAAGGAGAATGTTTGGAAAATAGGTAATTCTATGTTCAATTTTTGCCAAAATATTGATTTTAAATATTTTTTTTATTCTAATAGGTATCTTAAAACAATGTTATTCGTGCATTCTGATAAAAATCTTAATTTTTTTAAAAAAATATTTCTTTGTACGCTTTTGTAAAATTACGGTTCTGAACGTAGTCGGATACTTTAAGGTATCCGACTACGTTCTCGGAACCGTGATTTTAAAAAAAGTGCATAAATGGATAATCTTCCTGATATTTAGTGTCAATTAGATTAGAATACATATATAAAATTGTTTTAAGGACATTTCGACAAAAAATTATTTAAATGCAATATTTCTTCAAAAAATTAACTTAGAATAACCTTTTTTCAAAATGTTCTCCTTTTGTGAAAAATGCTTCTATTATAATATGTTTTGCTCATATCAGACCATCAGAGAGCTCAATTTTGGGTTTGAAAAATTCACATTATTTTCAGAGTTACAACCCATTGAAATAATTATCGGAGTTTTTTTCTTAAAAGTTCTACCTGCTGTTGTCGTAAAACACGGATAAACCCACTTATAAATTATATATATCTCCAAAATTCTATTTGAGCCTCTGTATAGAGGTCTGAGCTATATACAGGCAAAATATTAGTATAATAGAATCATTTTTCACAATAGGAGAATATTTTGAAAATGGATGGGTCATTCTATGTTCATTTTTTGTCAAAATATTGTACTTAAAAATTTTTTTATTGTAATACTATTCTGAAAACAATTTTATATACATTTTTTAATCTAAGTGACACTAAATATCATAAATATTATCCATTTATATGCTTTTGCAAAATCATAGTTCCGAACGTAGTCAGATACCTTAATGGTTACTTCCGAAATAAACGTTTTGATAAGAAGCTTCTCTTAACGGTCACAGTGACCTCTTTACTGATATTCCAACATACCCGAAATGCCTCGTGTATTTCTGAAAATGTATCAATTATAGAATATTCGGGTTTTGGAAGAATTGTGAATTATAATTCACATTCACAACTCTGTAGTTGTTAAATCATGTTATTATTAATCAAATTATTAGTTATTTCACAATGTAAGACTAATATAAAACCGTCTGAAATTTATCATATTCGTCTATCTCATATAATGGTTATAACTTTAAAATTTTCTGAGAATCGTTCTATTGTTAACTTTCACTTTCGAAGGTCAAATTAATGTATTTACAATAGATCGTGGGTCACATCAATAAATTCATAGTAATCCACCGGCCACAAACGATTGGCAAAAAATATTGATATCCAAAAATTTATATGAAAAAGAGAGATGGGAGGATGTGGAGTTTACAGATTTGTGTATATATATATATATATATATATATATATTTCAAAAAAATTGAACAGAGGTCGGATTAAAATACTTTGGGAATATGTTAAAATAAAAGTTCACCTTTTTTTCTAAAAATTTCTAAGATTCTGTATATAGTCAAATTTTTATATTTAAAACTATTTAAAGTATAGTGAAATTTTTGAAAAATATTCGTCATTTTTAGAATATTTTATCCTAAACGGATATCAAACACATCAGTGAGCTGTTTTAACTATTAAGACTATAAAAAAATGGTATTTTTTACGACAAAAAGCAGTCAAAGCATTTTTTAAAAAAATTGCCTCAAATTCATATAAGGGGCTACTAAAATGCCTTCTGCGGACGTATTCACGGCCCGCGGTTCACGGGTTGAAGACTCCTATTGTAGAGGAGGCAAAAACTTGAGTCTTACCATAGTTTAGCAATTTTTGTTTCTTTTGCCGCTCATTTATAAATCTCAGTTTACATATATATGCCATGAATCATAGAAATTGACTTAAATTAACACCAGAAAGACTGAAATTTAGAATATACCTATATTGCCCAAAAGCAGTCAATATGACTGCATTGGAAAGAATAACTAATGTGTAAAGAAACTTGTTTAAAATTAATTTTTAATATTTTTTTATATTATTTACAGTCATATAACAAGTTATTAGTAAATATTAACAATAAAAGCATTTACTTCACTTAGGAAAAAAAATGTATTCTAAAAATGTCTTAGAAATTGTGTTAAAATATACGTAATTGTTTTTCTAATTGAAATTAAAAAGCAGTCAAAACGACTTCCGTGTGAAATCTAGTGTTAACATATTGAATCTTCGCTTATCATTTATTAAGTGACCACGATAGCCTATTGGTCATTATCGTGAACAAATGGCTGGCGTTGTAGCATTAGGCATTGCTAGTCCTGATGCCACTGAAAACCCACTCTATAGAGGGAATGTTGCACGTTGAATCTGTCGTGGCTCAATGTTTTCATATTAGCTTGGTGTGCTAACGAGGCGCCGGCTCAGTTGTTGTTGCCATCTTCATCACTTAACTTTGGTTTAAAATCACGTGGTTCTTCACCAACAGTCCCGATGTTCTTTAAATAACATATTCATAAAAATTCACTCACTACCATTTACTAATTGAAATAAAACTTAAGTATGTAGTTCTAAGTAATTAACCCGTAAGAAAAACATATTCACATTTACATTTGATGCGAATTATTTTTTGCAAAAAAGAGAAAGAATAAAACAGATTCAAACAAAATGTCACAATATTTATTTATTAGATATTTTTTCAGTAATTGGATTTATGAATTAAATGCATGAATTTCTCTTTCTAAAATTAATTATTGATCGGATACAGGAAAAAAATGATGGTTTTGATTTAATATCATATATTCAGTTTCGAATTAATATACGAGAATTCTAAATGCTTCATTTAATGAATACTATAATTTTATTGAAGGAAAAGGTAATCGATGTCGATACTGTCGAAGTAAAGTGAAGAAATATATATAACTACCATTAAAATGACTAGAAAATAGCTTTATAAATAATTCTTATGTCTTGGGATCGCTTAAACAAGGAAAAAAACACACATTGTAAAAGAAACATTGAATATTCATAGCGTAACATTCCTTTATTTTCTAAGCTAATATATAAGAATAGAAATTTATGACGAAAAAAGTTTTAACATACTGCTAAGTAATTTTGAAAATATTTTTTCTTTGCAAGGATATTTTATTAATTATCTAACCAAACGTTTATTTTGCAATCTAACGGAACTTGAAAACGATAAGAACGATTATCTTTTTTTTAGTAAATTTTTTTATGCTCCTGAGTAATTAAGTTAAATCGGCATTTTTTTAAGAAAAAAAGTGTAAAAAGTATAAATTTGAAAGTGTAAATCTCTATTATTGTGGTATGAGTTTTGATTAAAACCATGACTTAAATTATAATTTGGCAAAATAAAACAGAAGCTGGTATATTTTTGAACGTTATCAGGTATATTTCTTTCCTTATGCAATAATAAAGAAAATGAAATAATTATACGCATTTCGAGAATTTATTACAGTATCCTTTATTGGTATGTCAATGAGTAATTTTTATTTTGATTATTCAATAAATACTACTACTAATGTTATAATTTAAGGAATTTTATATACTGTCATCGATAAAATTTCGTTTAATTGATAAATTTTATTAAAACAAAAATTCATTTAACTATATAACTTAGCAAACGGTAATTATACTTCATACATTAGATAGACGTTTTGAAAAGTTTAATTTTAAAACGTAGTATTACTTTTTGCTAAAAATTATAGCTTCCTATTCTGTGTTACAGATAAATCCTTAACTTGACCATAAAATTTTTTATTGAAAAAAATAAAATTTTCATCCATTACCTTTTAACAGGAATATTAATTTTTTTCAGCTTTATAGGATTGTATAATTTATACCCATTAAACCAAAGTTTGAAACTTCTAACCATATCAGCAACATATAAAGTCCCCGATGTCAAAACATTGTATAGAAAAATATATTGACTTCCACAACTTTGATAATTGCTTACCCTTTTGAAATTACAGCTGCATGCTTAAAATTATCGATAGAAATTGTTTATAAAATCCTTTTATGTTTCGTAGCCATTATATCAGCCACGTATTTCGTAGTCACATTTCATAACCATTAGTAATTCTAAGGAATTTTAGAAGATTTTTTGAGATTTAGATGCAAAAAAAAGGAGAGAATATTTAATAGTTATTCAAGAGAGCCCTCAGTTTTTTTATCACAGGCTGTAATATTATTATAAAATTTTATTTTGATTCATTCAAATTTTGGGAATACATTATTTTTTAAAAGAGGTCCAGAACAGATTTAAGGATCCTCTTTAACTATCGCACGTGACTCAAACACACGACAGGGGGTTTTGAATTGGGGTGCCACCTTCTTTGGTTACCGGAACCTTCGTTTTTCATTTATAGTACAGTGACAGCACAACGGCATGTTAACGATATCCTATCACCACTTGAGTAACCGCTTTTTTGCGACACCATTACTTACTTCTCAACACAATAATACATTACTGCGCACAGTCCGTGTTAATATGAATTGTCTTCAAGTTTCCCATACGCTATCTTGGACAGCTAGGTCACCAGATCTCTTTCCCATAGAGCACATTTGGGACGACATGGGAAGGTGTTTACTACCATCCTGGAATATTGATGATTTTGTTCAACAGTTGGAGATAATTTGGCACAGAATAGCTCGTCACCTCCGGGGACTTTATCAGTATTTGCCCCGCCGGGTGGCAGCTTGCCCATTTGTTCGAAAATTTTAAGTGTTAATTTTCTATGTATGTTTTTCACACCTACGAATTTTTATCGCTATCACACAATTTCTCCTCTCTGTATCGATCCTTCCTTGTTTTAAATGAATAGTTCAAAAGATACTGCTTTATATAATTCGTTAAATAAGAAGCACACAAAATCTACTTTAAATTCAATTACTAAAATACGGATTTTCTAAATTTCTTAAAAATTTATTTTCTTTAATTAATATTATTTTTTAAAGTTTCATAATATCCAGTTCAGAAAAGAATGCTTAAATTGATTTCTATTTTATTTTTAAAAACATACGTAACATTTGTCTCTACAGATGCTATCTTTTAAAGAAATACCGTTTTTGAACTGTGAGCTTTGATAAATATACTTGCTTTGGGAACAGAGCTATTTCATATATATAGAAATAAAATGTGATTACTTTCAGACTGCAATTTATTAGTACGCGGAAGAAGTGAAATACAATACTTTATGGGTTAACTTCCATCTAAATTCAAAGCAAACTATAAAACTTTGCAAATACATAAAATTTTTTTAGACTAAAGTATAATTTTATTCGTGCAAGATAAAAGTTTCCATTCAAATCTGTACTTAAAGTTTTATGAAATTGTTTTAAAAATAAAAAGAAAGGGTTGCATTAGGAACTATTCAGAAATTTCAGTTCTTTGATTATTTTCTGTATTCGTAACATATTTCCAAGTTGATACCCTTTATATTTCATTTTTTATTTAGGAAATTTGGTGGAAGTTCATGAGATATGAAATCAGTATATGTTACTATATGATTTAGGGGGACAATTCTTCTTTCAGCTATCCTCTGATCCTTCGTTTCATTACCCCGCGGTCACTCGCGCTTGTTTTTCTACCGTCGTCACTCGCGGGGTGTAGTTTTAACACGTGTAACACACGTTTTAACACACACCAAACTTTTCACACGTGTATTTAATCATGAAAATAAAATTAAGTCATTATGATACATATTTATAAAGTACAAGATGTTTTTTGTGCTTTACAAATAAAATTGTTAAATTTATTGCATACAAATGAGACTAACATTAATTTAAACTAAACATACAAAATTTTCATTTTAAAATACATAATTTCATATTTTTTCATAAACCAGTAAAATGTCTATACCAGTAATAAATATACTTTATAAATAATGAGATAATGATAGTAGAAAGTAGAAAAATAATATTTTAATCATTTCCAAGCATTCAGAGCAGACTGTAAACATATACTCAAATTCTCGCTGGGTTCTCAGCCCTCAGATAAACTTTTTGAAGGTCATTACATTCCAATCGTTCAAGAAAAACGGAATGCATTAAGCCTGGAAGGTTCAATGACCTAAAATGGGCAGCTACGAAAAATCATGGTTCTATTCTTTTAAGAATCCTGGGAGGATTTTTTTGTTGCTGGGGTGTACAGAACACCCCGCGTGAGTGATCGCGGGTTACGAAAACTATTCACCTTTCATTATCGCCTTCTTCTGTAACTCGTTATTTTATCAAGAAAGTAAATATTTCTTTTCAAATAATATATATATATATATATATATATATGTGTGTGTGTGTGTGTGTGTTAAAAGAAGGTAGTATCATTAAGTATTTTTTATTTTTTTTCGATAATTTTAAGATAAATTTGACGAAAATATTTGACATTGAAAGTTTATTTTATCTTAACACAATTCAATGTAACTGAAGTGCATTAGATTTTCGTAATTTTTCTAAAATAGGTAGGTAAATATAAATATTATAACAAGTAAGCAAGCTTGATATCAAATTTAAAAGCCAAGTTTTCCTTTTCATTCAAATTATCTGGTACTTCAAACATGATCAAAAGTTTGACTGCCTTAAGAAATTTAAATAAAGAAAAGGCTTTTTATACATGCAGAGGATTTTTAATGGTATTATTTTGCTATTTTTTTTCAACATAATATACCTCCGTGAAAAACCCATTATTTAACGTATAATTTGTTGAGTTCATTAATTTGTAAAAGTCAAAGAGCACAATAGAGAACATTATTAATGTGTTGATTTTTCTCAGTAAATTAATTGTTTTAATGATGATATAATTTTTTTCTTTATGATGGTTATTCATTTAACCCCTTTAAAAATTTAAAAAGGTACAAATTGTTTAGCAACATTCTTTTTTCACAAGAAATTTTTTAGAAAATTTTCTGTTAGGCCCTTTTAGTTATGCAACTTCATTTACACCTTAAGGTATTTTTGGTACATTGCGTAGTTGTGTAATGATCAAAAAGTATAAATAAACTTTATAATTATGTGTTTTACGCAACAAACAAGTTGTTATTAATCAGGGCATTCATTTAAGTTTAACTTCCTATTCTCATAGCTTGAGTTAGACGACCGAAAAAATAAAAGAGAAAGTTTTTAAAAATACTATTGGGAAAATAATAACAATAAAAATTTTATTTCCTTTTAGAATTTTATATTTTATAATTCTGACATTGGAATATTTTTGATTTTATGTTCAAATTTAAGTTGTGGAATATTCTGAAAAATATTGAATTTTTAGTGAGAAAATGCAAATTAATAAAAAGACTTAATTTCTTTAATCAATGAATTAGAATGAAAAAAACTTTCATTTATTTCAGTTTGTTAGTTAATTTGGAAAGTAATGAATGAGGTATTATCAGAAATTTCTGAGCGTAATAAAGAGATGTACATCAATTGCAAGGATTCGAAACTTAAATTAATTAAAAATCTTAAATTTAAATCAAATAAAATCTAATTATTTTTAAACATAAAATGTATAGATAATTTTATAATTAAATCATTTTTGTCATTATTTGGATACCAATGAGATATGATTCAAGTCTTAAATGAATAAAAAATGCACTCTAACTATATAATTGGATATTATAGAGTCTGAAATGTGTTGAAAAACTATAAATCTGTAATCCATCTTTCAATTGTACACTTTGAGGACAGGTTTTAAAATAACAAAGGAAAAAAAGAAATCGGATATGCTGTTGTATTTTTATGAAACTAAAAATGGAATAAATATTCCTGATAAATTAGCTGTCATGTATGCATGCAAAAGAAGAATTAGGTGATCTCCAAAGTATTTTTTATGCAATGCAACTGATTGGGTGCACACAATAAATGTGTTTGTCAATACATGTAAATCAATTTATAGTGAAAAGAAGCTCCACGAAAAAGATATGTTTATCTAAAGGAGATTGGAACATTACTGTTCAAATCTCACGTAATTACAGTAATCAATAAAGAATTATAATATCTCAGAAATAAAATATAATCAATAAAGAAGAAATATTGGCAATAACAACATGTAAAAAAAATTATATACTAGAACACTTATAGAGAAAGGTGTTAAAATTGAGTTATAAAGAAATATCGAAAATCACAAATAAAATGTGAATTTGTGCTTAATTTTTCTTTGATAAAACACGTAAATTTGTATTATAAACCGTAGTTATACAATATATATATATATATATATATATATATATATCAGCATTATTTGAAGTAAAGCATTTTATAAAATTGTAATTAAAAGTTTTAAGTTACTTTCGAAACTTTTGAATCCATAAAACCGTAATTATAAAAAGGTATGGAAAGAAGAATTAAGTAAAGAGATGGAGCCTTATAGAAGGTATACAATAAGTATTACAATGGCCTCAAAAATTAAACGAAATAAAACAGTATGAAATATTCCTAATGACGAAGAGTAAACACAAGCTAAACTAGATTTAATTGATCCACACAGTAAAAAAGATTTAATTGCGATGCATGCATACTTTTTGCTTAGAAAGTATCTGATTTTATATATTATATAGCAAAAATCTCACTAATTATATTTTTTATTAAAAAAGATATTTTTGAAACAGTTAATACACAATATATTCTTCATGGTTGATAAAAATTAATTTTGACTTAGACTTAACAATACGCAATAGTTTATTTGTTGAACAATACATGAAATCAAAACATTCACTACTGTTTTGTTCAAGATATTTTTGTTGCCAATAAAGCTGAATTTGGAATCTTGAACGATATTTAGCGATTTATTTCATACTTTTATGGTTACTGATAAAACTCTATGGATGTTACTTTTTTCTTGGAGGTAAGCCTATTCTTGCTTGCTTGTGCTTTGATTACTTTTATGCAAAGTCATCAGCTTTCATTTATGGAAATTTTCGTGGGTGTATTCGTCATCGATTTTATCAAGAGTTATTTCACCCAAAAGTCGGAGAAAAGTATACATCTGCGAAATGTAAATGAGAGTCTGAAACGTAACAAACTAAAAGAAAAGAAGAACGAGGCTTCCACTGTGCACTCTAACTGTTTTCAAAATTTGTGAAGCAATGTTAGGCACTTTAATTTTAAAATGCAATTGGCTCCTCAAGAAGAAATTAGCATTTGGGAACAAAACAAATAATAAAAAAATATATATAAATCCAATATACCTATTGTAAGATCTGAAGAAATTTATAAGTTTTGCAATACATTAAATAATGAAGTACAACGTCTAATGAAGAGGAAGGAAAACAGTTCGTTCAAAAGTTAAAAAAGCAATCGACGATGAAGAAAGCGCTTCCTGTTGTACGACTTTTTTTCGTACAAAATGTTTGAAGACCTTGAACTACAAGTAAAATTAACTTAAAGAAATGATGTACAAATTTATTCATTGAAAAACAACAAAAGTAATAACTAATACAAAGTAATAATCTGTTGCACTCTGCATTAGTTTTTAAATTCTGAAAGTTCTAAATATTACTGTGAAATTTACTCCACAACTGGAGATGAATTTTTTTGACCTATTGCAATAATTCATAGACTAGTTTTATCTTTTCTGTGAAAATATTTGCTGATATAAATGACGGTAACGAATTAAAGGATGTTGTCTTTCATCAGCATTAAAACCCAAGGAGAATTTTTTTATACATGAAAATATCTCACTAAAATGTCTTTCCTGGTTCTCATTGGCAATTTGAGAAATTTCTATCATTTATAATTTTACTTGACAAGCAATTTAAAAAATGAAGCACATTACATATGCATGGGAATGGACATCAGAGAAATTGCTATAGGAATTACATTTTGAAATACAAAAAGAGATTACTGAAGAGCTAATAAACATATATCTATATAACATAAATATATGTGTTACTGATTTTTAGATATAAGTGTGAAACTGCGTAACTCTTCTATTGGAAATTTTGGAAATGTTTTTCCTCATCTATGGTTTCATGTAGACCAATTTATAAGTGAACGTTTCTACTTTTTTCTTTTTTCAATTCGTAAAAACCGTTATTACAGAAATCACAGAAAATTAATACTTTTTGCAGAAATTTTTTGTTTTTCTTGGTGTTGATATATACACAAAGCCATTAAAAAGTAACATTAAACAGGTTAATAAGAAAGGTATGTCACGTGCGATATACATCACAAACTTTCAAGTTTTTTCGAAATTAAAAGCATAAACTTTGCAATATGATTAAAATCTACCTCATTGTTTATATTTCAAAGAATCCATTTTGGTACAAATCAATGTAACACTGAAGAAAAACTGCATAGTATAAAAGATCGAAATACTTTGTCAAATGATTATAGTTAATAATGAAGCATTTTTTCTAAAACCAGGAGTATGTTCCTTCTCTTCTAGATTACTGATTGACTGTTTTGAACGATAATTAAAAAAGTATATATTATTAAAATTATCTATACATAATTTAAATAAAATGTTAATAAGAATGTTCAAACTTTATTTAACAAAATGGTGAAATGATTGTTAAGCGTGTCCGTTTTCTTTTTTCTGAATTCATACTTGTGTTTTCTTTTAAATAATTACAGATTTTTATTCTTCCAAGACCATTGACATACAGAAGCGAATATACTTGTATAATTCAGGACCCCATAAATACAAGATATACTCAAAAATCAAAACTTTATTTAAAAAAAAAACAAATGTTCATCTGTAATATTATAAGTATATTAATTTATTACTTATTTATTTTTTTAAAGTTTAAAATATATCAAATAAAAATGCAAAAAAAAAAGAGTACTTTTAATGAAATTTAAAACCAGTTGTTAGATACAGGAGATTGATTTGTACGTGCACGTATTTTTGAAATCAAATCTTGTTGCTTAACAGTTATAAAAAGTCAATCTGATAAAAATTTTATTTTATTAATGATTCTGCATAAAAATATAAATTTACATCAAAACTGAATAATTGCAAACCGTAATATATGGCATATTCTCCAATGTGCAATTTTTTTGAATGCAGTAAGGATATCTAAATTCATAGTTATGTGATTTTAAATAGAGATAACAGTTTGAATAAACGTAAGGACTTATTTTCGTTTTCAATTTCCGCGGGTTCTTTATTCACTGAATTCTCCTTAAAATGTACCAAATATTTTTCAAGTTGCAACCAAAACATATCAGTTACACTTATCCAATAATACATATGCGCGATATAATATTTATATTTAGCGCGCTAAATATAATATGTATATTTAGCGCGAATAAAATATTACATTTAGTGAAAAGTTCATATTAAACAACTTAAAACAAAATAACGAAATTCCTTATGAATTACAAATATTTTAATTTTTTTGAATTATGTAGATAAATTCTACTTAAATTTTTTCTGCTGCTCAGTTTGGTGCATTTAGATTTTCTCTTCATTTTGAAGGGAGTTAGAATTTCAAGCTTTTAAAATCAATTTCATCTTGGTACACTCTTCAAATAGCTAAGCAAAAACCACAAAAATGTGAGCATCAACCACTACAAAAAGTTTCCTAAGTTCAAGCTGAAAAAATACTCTTTGTCTTTCTTTTCTTTAAATTTAAGTGAAGTGTGTTGGTTGCATTTTCGTGCTATAAAAGGTATACGATTTTGAAACACAAAAAGTTGAAAGCTTGTAAAGGAAACAAGAAAAGCTTGTTTTCTTTCAGCGAAAGTGATTTCAATATCGAAAGAGCTAACACACACAGACGGTAAAGGAACATAAATATATAAAATTGCTCAACAGTTTTAAATGTAGCAAATTTCAGCATGTATAGGAAGAATTTTATAGAAATAATATTCTATAATATTACATATTATAGAAACAGAAAACCATGCACGTCTGGAAGAGAAAATAATTTGGAAAGTTTGCTCCTCTCCGTAAAAGTACCTGAATATGTGTACAAAACACTCACAAAATATGAAAGAAAAAAATGAGTATGGAAGAATTTATATATTTTTATTATTATTTTCGTATTATAGTTTGTGAAATATTTTACATAAAAATCCATCATGTGGTTAGCTTGACGTCATACTATAAGGAAAAAAAAATGTAAAGCTTTATTTCCAAACATGAAATAAATGAAAGTACATCCACGTTTTTAGCAACAATAAATAACTTTTAATAATAAATCTAAATAATTAGCGAGTTTATTACTAAGCCATGAAAAATTTTACATTGTATAATTTTTAATTTTTACATTTCATGAACAATAAATCAATCTTTTGTTTCTGAAGACTTTCGAAATTACCGCAATTCTAAGTGGTTGTATTCTAAGGTCTTTTTAGTACATTAATTATTATTTGCTTTCAGTTATTCTCTAGATTATGTGGTACTTTCGAAGATTTAAATTTATTAGTTTTATATGACACATTAAACGATTTTTTTTAATTCCCAAAACTTTATAGCAAAGAGAATGAAACTTTGATTTTAAACATGCGTAAAGATTTTATTGCACTAATATCTTAACTTCTGCAAAAAAAGGCTAAAGTTATAAAAGAAACAAATTTGTCAATTTTTTATTAGAAATTAATTTATTCTTATTCAAAAATGTACTTTCTTTCGTATTTCTTACTATTTAAAAATATTTAAACCTGCAGTTCTGTTTGGGTCTATATGCCCCGAAGTGAAGTTTATACGTTCAAAAAAATATAGAACTGGGATATTTTCCTGAAACTTCTTGACATCGTAGATAAACAATATAAATATGTACTCCTAGAGGAATTTATGTTTATTTCTATTTCCAAGGAATACTTTTCAGTTTATATCTAATGTGACCAAATGCAAAAAATCATTTATTTTTATTCATACATTTCACTTTTGTTTGGAATAAATTAAAAGAAAAGAATAACAAGTTTCTCTAAATTATCCATTTTCAAAACTGGTTTCATTGTTGTAAGTGTTTGGTTACATGATAAAAGAGTATATGCAGGGTCAAAAAAATTTGTTACGATTGGCAGGGGGCCAAACTACTTGCTTTTATTGCGACGTTTCCTTTTTCCTGAGGTACTTCACTTTCTAATATACAGTTACTGAGTTGTGCCTGCGAATGGGAGAGAAAAAATGGCAAATCACATTAACCTGAGTCACACCGATATACCCCTAAACTAATTGAAGCTTCTGACAACGAAGAAGTATCCGAGTATGAGAATCATACAAGTGATGAAATTGAGAGTTCTGACAACGATTTTGATACCGATCACCAACAAATGAAATATGAAGAGAGTATTAAGTCTAAAAATCAAGAAATTAAGTGGAAGCCGAATCCTATGACACATCCTTCTCAATCATCATTTGCTAATATTATAAAAACTACTACATGAATCAAAAGATATGCAGTGGCAAGGGTAACAGACATAAAAAATGCTTTGAGCAAGTATTCAATTCTACAATTGAAAACAAAATCATAAAAATGACTAATATTGAAGGAAGAACATTTAATGGAAAAAGTGAAGAAATATCGAAAGTAAAACTTTTCAAGCATATATTGGATTATTATTGTTAGCTGATGTTTATAAATCATATGGAGAATCAACAAAAAGCTCATGGGATAAAAAGAAACTGGCAGAATGATATTTCTTGTGACAATGTCCCTCCAAACAGTTTGTACCATGTCGAGGGTTATTCGTTTTGATAATAAATACACTCTTTTGAGAGAAGAAAATTGGATAAATTAGCTGCAGTGAGAGGTATCTGGGAAAAATGGATCAAAATTCTACCCAAATGATATAATTTGAAGGGAAATATTACTGTGAATGATCAATTAGTAGGATTTCGGGGCCGATGTCCTATTTCAAACAGTATATACAAATTAAGCCATCTAAAAATTTTGTCAAAATATGGATTTTATGTGACAATAAAACTTCGTATGTACTGAAAACACAAATTTACACTGGAAAAGAACAAGGGCCAAAGACAAAGAAAAATCGAAGAATGCGAGTTGTGTGTGATTTCACTTATGGGTATTTGGGGCACAGTATTACATGCGATAGTTTTTTCACATCTTACAACTTAGGACGATTTCTTCTAAAACAGAAAATGACTATGCTTCTCACCATTAGAAAAAAACACTAGAACTTTCTGAAGAAATGCCAAATAAAGAAGTTTATTGCTCATTATTTTTAGCAGTTGTAAACTACATCTCAAAAGAGAACAAGAATTTTATTCTTATGAGCCCTTTGTATCGTGGAAAAGAAGTTAGCAACAGACCTGACAAAAACATTAATGATCTTAGATTATAATTCAACTAAAGGGGCTGGGGATACTCCTGATCAACTTCTAAATAAATATACTTGTAAAAGAAAAACAAATCGCTGGTACCTGATAGTATTCTTAGTATAGTTTTTAAAAGGCTTAGCCGAGTTATTCATATTGAAACAACTACCCATGATTAAAATTAATTCGCAGAGATGTAAAATAACTCAAGACGAAATTGTTAATTTTTTAGAAAGATACTATGTATTTTATTAAATAGAGTTATATTTTAAAGTTTAATCCAGACCTGTAGAATATGAAGAGATATAACCAAACGTGCAAAATAACTACTTTAGAGAAAAATTTTATTTAATTTTACTCAAAAAGATTTATCATTGAAAATATTTTTGCTTTATAACCTTATGTAGATTAAAAAGAAATAAATAAAATTGAAATGAAATTTTACTTTTTCTTTTCTCTATGAGAGCTCCCAGCTTAATTCTTTACTGTTTTATATATGCTTCACCTTCAGTGATATCTGTTTAATTTTTAATTCTTTTTGCTCTTTGAAGAGTGTAAAATTCAGTGCTGAAGTACTAATTAATGCCTTTTTTAATACTAAAGAAATGCAGCATAATTTCTAAAGGGAAAAGTATAGAAGAAATGTTCTATTAAACGTCTCCAGTAATTTAATTACTAAAAATACGAGCTTTAGTTTATTTTATTAATTAACTAAGGAAATATATGCAAACATTCTAATTTATATTTGCATCTCTAATTAAAATATTTTTTGTAACATTTAATTAAATTTGATAGCCTTAGCTTAAAGTTTAATATTTAATTAACTATTTATTCAGATTGTGTAATATAAATGCAGGATTATGGTAGATTTTCTTTTAAGGTATCAAATACATGCTTATATCAATTACATCACAATATTTAGAAATAAACGTTTTTTAAAAAAGTTGTATAAATGAATAACTAAATTTGCATACATTTCATTTGAATTTAATACTTTTTCATTCATTGAATTTAAAATAAATTAAATTGTTATATTTCTTTAGAAATCTTTGCAAGAAATACTATTAGTTAAAAAAGTATTAAATTTCAATGAGTGCTTCATTATATAATTGCTCTCAGATAAAATAATTTCTCTTTCATAATAAAGAATTAAATTTTTCAGAACTTTAAAATCTTAATTATCTTTGAAATATAAGCGCTTTACAGTTTTAAGTCTAAAAGATACTGTTCATAGAGTAAAAATTTCTTTTTTGTCTAAAATTTTAGTTTTCGTTTACTTTTGGTTTTAAATAAGGAAATTGATTTGTACATGAGATTTTTAAAGATTTTCGGTCTAATTGAATTAGACTATATATATATATAATATATATATATATATATATATATATATAATATCATAAAATATTGAAATACCATTGTATTTTCAATTGAATGTTAAATATAATTGTACAAAAAATAGGAAAAACTTTAAATTCTATTTAGATCAGTTAAGTAAAATGATTTAATGACTCATTTTTAATTTGAATGCATTTATCTCTTTGAAAACAAGAATGAAAATTCAGATTAAAAGCATGAAGTAAACTATGCCTGTTAATATCTATTACATTATTTCAATAAATATAAAATATTATATTAAAATTCATGAATATAAAGTGCAATTTTATTTTGTGCTCAAACTAAGTTTTGAGATATACAATCAATCACATGCAAGACTGGTATTCAAAGAGAACCAAAAACTAATGTTAATACTTGACATATAAAATGCACGGAACACTAAATCGTCTGGTAAAATGTATATTTATATTACATCATACCATTTCTTTTCTCCAACTTCCTCTTTGCCTTTTAGAAAATCTATCCTTTCATTCTGTTAAATAACCGTAAAACCATTTGAAAATGTGTTCTGAAGCCTTAAATTTGTTCACTTGTATACATTGGAGTTCCATTGGCACTTCTTTGAAACTAAGTTTTTTTTAAGTTTTGAGAATAATTTTTCATTGTTAAAAATACAAATTATCACAAGAGCTTTCTGGTTTTAGATGGTTTTTCTTTTTCCAAAAGGATACGATAAAAGTAAACAGCTTACGATTCCTATTCACTTCTTTGTAGCAGCTTATGACAGTTGTAGATAAACGTAGTCTTACTTCAATTCGTCTAAAATTACTCCATAATTTTGTATTGATATATTTTAAGTAAAATTAAATATTTAATTAAAATAGAAGAGTGTGAGTCTAAAAAAGAAAAATAAATATCTGTATTTAAACAAACTGTTATCTCTGTTTTAAAACATATTATTACAGTTAGATGTCTTTTTCGGCAAGTAGTCGGTGAATGACCAACACCTTTATTTGATACTGTTATAACTCATAAAGTGACAACTTACATTTTGAATGGCCTGAGTGCAAATTTGTCACATAAATAATATTGTAAAATCATTTCTTATTTTCAGTTTTTGCTTGGGATTTTATTATCTATTTTCAACTGTATTTTTTGGGGTGAATCATTTTCCGAACTGGTTTGTAAAAATTTGCAGCTGAACGAACAAGTTCATTTTATTCCTTTTCGAGAAAGAATAGGTTGATGCTGTTGACTTTTATTTTTTAAGGAGAAGACACCGTCCGTTATCCCAATTTTATGTAGATTTAACAGGGATTATAAAAAAATAAAAAAATGTCTAGCTTTTTAAACTGCAATTGTAAGTCACTTATCTCATCTTTTTCTGTACTATTTTTACTTTTTTTTTGTTTTTCTCAAGTAGAGACTTATTTTTGTCTCTCTTCAGAAGAAAATATCTCTAACACATTTTAATTCAATAGAAATACTTCCAGTTCTTATTCTGACTTATGTGAGTTTGAATTCCTTGCAAATTTTCGAATATGCTTTACTTAAACATTTATAAGGATTAATTCAATATATTATGCCTTTAAATACTGAAATTTCTTCACAAACATGAGTCAAAATTCACAAATATTTGCATTCATTGAGAAGTAAAATAGACCAAGTGACCGAGTGGTAGCGTATCGCGCTTTCACACCACAGGTCTGGGGTTCTATTCTCGGGCTGTGCTAGAGCGACTCAGCTTTTAATCCCGTCAGTGGGACGATAAATGAGTACCAATCTTGCTTGGGATTTGAACTCTGGTGGTTTCACTTCAGAATGACCACTTAATCGGGACATTAGCTCATGCATCTCAGCTCTCAATGGTTATGTATACTGAGATTGGCACAGTAGGCCTTGTTTAGTTTAATGAAGTAAAATATATTAATATTATTCAATCGTATGAATTAATTTTCTGGTTCCTTTTTTGTCCTTATTAAAAGATTAAAACTTTATAAAAGATCTTCAAAATTTGGGTTAAATAGTAGTCCCTTTTTAATTTATGTGTTATCTGACGTATTTTATGAATTACCAGTATGTTCTCCCACTCCATACATATTCATTCGATAACCCCTGTAATATCAAGAACACCTAATTTTAGAATTACATCTTTCGTGTAAAATAACCTAGATAATTCCCGAACTTTTGTTATGAAACGAATTATCTATCTTACAAATAACAATGGGTTTCAAAGACTTGAATCTTACATTGTTTTGAAAATGCTTAAACAGGGAATAGATATTAGAGTATATCCTGATAATTATGGAATCAAACATATATCAAAAGGCATCAATCCTACTTCCCTCTTTGACAAACAGAACATTAGGGAATGAATAATTTACTAGCTAAAATTCAGCACCTTGATTTAAATTTAAAGTTTATCGAATATAATTAGGTTATAGAAATTTAGATACTATTGTGCATGGCCTTCAATTAAATTTGAATCTATGAATAAGTTTCAAAGCTATGTAGTAGTTTATAGTAATTTGTAATTGAAGTTATTGTGTTAGAACGAAAGACTCTCACACAATTATATATAGTGAATAAATTAAAGCAATAGATGCCTATTTGCGTGGTCTTTGTGTATATTGTCTTTCTAGAGAATATAATTTAAGCGGAAACATTCTGAACTATTTCATGAATAATGTATTTTTTGAACTATTATGTTGATAATTTATGTATTTCCCCTCATTCTATCTTTACATTTGTACAAATGCTTAATTTTCGTATTTGTATTGGTCCACTAATATAATTGACATATTAGTGGAGTAACTATTGTACTTTTAATCTTACATAAATTCTCCACCTCATAATGAAAGCTCTTAGTGAAGTGATATCTATATTCAAAATACTTAAATATGAATAGGAAGTTTGACTGAACCATGGTAATTACAAAGTCAAATACCCAATACATTTCCTTTGGCAATATACGTTTATTTAGAACTAAATGGGATTTTCGCAGAACTATGCAAGTGTAGAATAATCAAATGCACTCAGCCTAATTTACTTTTTAGCTCTAGTTTTGTTGAAACACTTTCAAGTGAGGTTTGTTATTCAAATATTCATTTGGAATAGCTTCGATTATTCAATAAAGATAATAAGACGATATTTTCAAAAGGCTTTGGTAAACAAATATTTATCAATAAACCGTATTTAAATCGTGTTTGTCAATTTTAATTTGTTACACGACTGAATTTCTTCGCTATTTTATATTCATGTTCAACTGAATGTATACTTTTCTAATTAAACTGCTGCTAGTATGTTATTTTACTGATAATTATTCTTTAAAAATGAGCTATTTATTTCATTTATGTATCAACTTAATCAAATATAAATGTGGGGTGTAACTTAAAAACTATGAGATTTCTGATAGTATTTAAATATAATTTGATTTGTAAGTTAGTTTAATAAAACATATTAACTTTTTAGTCTTAATAGTTCTCTAGTTATACGATTACTCTAATGCATTCATAATATTAAGATAAATACAAAATTATGATAAATTATTTTTATATAGATTCTGATATTAAAACAATTTTCTACATTTTAGCCCTTTTAAATCTGAAATGTATAGCAACTAATGTCTTTTCTATGTAGTCAAACAAATGTTTTCGTTATTCATGCTCTAATTACTCTTTATAAATTTCAGTACTAAGTTTTATCGATTCACTCCAACTTAATATTTTAAATTGAAATATATCTATTTTTTCTAAAATCTTAAGTCATAAGATAACGGGAATAGTAAAAAAATTCTTAACATCCCTTACATTCATACTTATTTATTGAAAATAATTTTTGGAATAAACGAGGTTTTATTTATAACTATTCTGAAGATAGTTTAAAACATATCTAATAATTATTGGATGACTTAATAATATTAATAATGAATAAAAATTAACACATATTGCATGAAATTACATTTGTCGGAAATAATATAAAAAAAAAATAAAATTACGATAAAAAATTGTAAATGGTATAAACAAAACAAAATCACACATCACCAGTTGTAATGAAAACTTAATTTTAAAGAAAAGAAGTTTCGTAAAAATGAATATTCTATACAAAAAATAACATGAACACAGTAATTATAGAAATTACAGAGCTTTGATTGAAGTTGTAGAACTTGAAAATCACTGATATAACGATATGGTAATACATCATTTTATGAAAAGAAGAAGAATTAAAATGAATGACATTAAACTTTGAAAGCAGGGAATTAAAAGGAGTCAATTAAAAAAACAAAGATTGAAAAATATAACATTTCAACTAGTTATTAACTAGTGAGAATAAATCGAAATATTAACTTTAAAAAAATAAAGATGCGTAAGACAAATAAAAATAAGAATGTGTTTCAAGAAAACTTTAAAAAAACTCAGAATATCTTTAACCATCAAATAGTTTAAATTAAAATCGGTTCCAGAGAAATGATATTTCACTGCAAAAATTTAATAAAATATTTCGCTTTGAAGTAGATCAGAACATGATATTTATCTAAAAAAATATGGTATAATTAGGTCTTTAATTATGAAATTCTACACTATTTCTTTTTATTATATCCCTAATTTTCATAAGCATTTGAATCCCATGCTGTGTCGTCATGAAGTGGTTAGAATCTTCGCCCACGCATTGTCTCCCACATGACGATTTGAATACAAAGTTTGTTAACAAATATGGGTCAGAGATTGGAGGGTGAATATTTATTGAGAGTAATATGGAAGCAAATGATGTGGGCGACATGTTAAATTGTCACAGGTGTATATGATTTTTACTAAGTAAATATACGTACCCATTACACTTATAAGATCAATATTTTATAAGATGTTTGGTGTCCCAGGCATTGATGGAGTAAAATACCATTCTGCAAATTGCAAGAACTTTTAAATTACATCCTGATGAGTTGTAAAGATCTTTCAGTTGGACCTACACAATTTCTGAATTTTTGTCTCTTAGAAAATTAAGGGTATATTCTTGAGAATGAAATGTCTAAATATTTCAAATGCTGAAAAATATCACCGAATGCTTGATTCTAGCAATAATACAATGTACTCTAACTGCCAATAGTTAAGATTCATTAAGTTTTTATGACTCTAAGAATAAAATAAAGTTAACACTAGTAATGAATATGGTTAGAGAACGACATTCGGGAAATGAACTCTGTTATTAGAAAAAGACATGCAACAAATTTCACAATATACAATGATTTCCAAAATGAAACCTATTTAAAGAAAGTTTTTTGTGACGCTTAGCATTAAGAGACAGAAAATAAAAGTAAAAATATACTTTGGAAAAAATATTACAAATAAGTCAATATAATCTGAAGAAGCAATGCAAATTTCCTGTTCTCTTAAAGACTTTCATAATTACTGTAAAATCTGATGTATAGCGTGCCCTTTTAACATAAAAATATGATCGAGTTTAGGGGTTAGGTTATACGCTGGATATAAAAGGATAGTTCCGAAAAAAAAAGAGATGAAAAAAAAAATAAGACTTCTCCATTATTCGAAATCTTGTTTATTTAAAAGAAAATGACATACATTAGAGATTTTAAATTTTGTACTTGAAATATATAATATTGTTTTTAAAAGCCTGGAATAATAACTGGAATAAATGATCAAAATATAAAAACATTATACTCGTACATTTAAAGTTTCTTCGTAAAAAAAGGGAGTGTTAACATTAAACATCACTAAATTATTAAAAAATGTAGCTTGAAAGTATAGGTGCACTTTATACGCTAGTGTGCATAATACGTCTGGAGATTACGGTACATAATTTTTGAAGGAAATAGAGAGAAACTTTTAATATTTTACAATTTTAACTTTCTTGGAAGCTTCAATAAACTTATTGATTTTCACTTGTTAGTGCCAAACTGTTGGTGGCATTGTCTAAGAAATGGCAATTAACCAATTCTTTATGGGATAAATAATGATGTGGATAATCATCTGAAGCTGATACTGCAAGACAAGAAAAAAAAATTTTGGACAGTGCAGCAATTCAATGTGTGTGGTATTGACTAAAACTATCGTTGGAAGCTCTGAAACATATTTAACCGTATTATCTTTACATCCAGCAATTATTGAGAAAGTGTTGTCGAGGCAAGATTTTGTGCACGGGGTAACATTTCGATCCTTCCGTTTAAATGTTTGATCAAGTACATATCTGATAATATATGGGACTTAAGAGTTTGTCCTTAATGTGGCTTGGGGTATTATTCTCATTAAAAACACCATCCTTCTTTCGGTACATGAATTTTTAGGTTATTCCCAATGCATTTTTCAAACTAGCCTGCTGGGAAATTTATAACATCGATTATTTGATTGATCTGAGAGTCTTTTCCTTTTTAGGAAAACTTGATACATGCAGATTAAATATTTACAATTGAAAAATTTATGAATTTCAATAAAAGAGGATGTTGTGGTTGAGATAGTAGACGTATAGAGAGTCTGAATGTTGGTTATTTAAATATGCGAGTTTGATTAAAACTCTCGGATTTTTGTATGATTGATGTTTAGGCCAGCGTTTCTCAAACTGTGGGGCGCGCCCCCTTGGAGGGCGTAATAATTTTACGAAGGGAGCGCGAGCATATTGAAAATTCGAAAACAAAAGATTATTCAAAAAGTTATGAATTTGCTGAAAGTAAGCAAATAGAGTACATTCTGACGAAATAAAAAATAAAATTAACATTTACATTGATATAGTACACTTATAAATGTATCAGTCCTGCACCAATGTATTTTATAATTCATTTAACAGTACTAAGCTAAGAACAAGTTAAATAATTACCAATGCCCGCATGGGATTGTCATATATAAAATTATATATAAAGATTAGCACTTGCCTTGATAATTAGTACGGTTTATACATAATCTCTTAACTACCGATTAAAAGTTATGCGATTCGCACAAAAATGCCTCTGCTTTCGGGTAGGAGTGCATATGCGATGTATTGGCAGGGCGAGGTGGGGGAAGAAAAGGAATAAATAAGAAAATCCTCTGATACACGTAAATCCTTCGAAAGCCCTGTCAAGGTCTTTTCATTGCATTTCAAAACCTGAATAATTTTTTGGATAGCAGTGCACAGAAAAGATTGTACTTCGAAAATATATATACGTCCAGGGTATTTAACGCACCGGTTGAGCGAATTGTATATATACGACGTAGGCACTTAAGTGGTTAAAGTTGTATTGTAGCTTTAGCGTCAAAGTACAGTGTTATTGAATTCAATGCATTGTTATTTGTATGGTGGGGGTGGGGCGATAAAAATTATAATTGAATATTGGGTCTCAAATTGTGAAATTTTGAGAAGCTCTGGTTTAGGCTGATAGTAGGAAAATCTTAAAGTATATAATGAGCAGATATTCTGAATACATTATTAAAATAAAGACGA
Source organism: Trichonephila inaurata madagascariensis (assembly GCA_019973955.1). NCBI lineage: Eukaryota > Metazoa > Arthropoda > Arachnida > Araneae > Nephilidae > Trichonephila > Trichonephila inaurata. Next base: position 27,114 of record BMAV01012118.1, read on the forward strand.
AAGTTACATAACTAGAAAAACGTTGGAAAATATTTAGACCCATAATATAGAAAAATAAACCAATTATTCCCATATTCAGTGATCTATAAACATGTTCAAAGCTTGAAGAAAATTTCTATTTGCTGAAAATTTAAAATTACAAAAATATTTTCAAAATTACAATAAACTAATATATACTAAGTAAAAAACTAAAATAATTTTTTTATTTAAAAAAATTGTATTTTTTTATTTTTGACAAAAATAAAATTTAAAGATTTTAAATTATGTTTTGAGATTTTATTTTTATGTACTGAATTGAATTGAAATTTTTATTTTGTAAGGGAAAGTTTTAAAGAGTTGGGGCAAAACTTTAAAAATTATAATATTTAATTATAGCGCCATATTTTTTAAGATTGTGTGTGTGTGTGTGAATACATTATTAAATACAATTTAAGAATTCTGTATAACATAAATTAATTAAAAAACCAAACATTTATAAAATATATAATCATATTCATCTTTTTATAAGATGGGAAAGCCCCTTCTTTTGACTTTTACTTTTTCCTTATCCTTCAACAGTTCGGGGAAAGGGAAACAGCATTGGTGAATTTCAAAGAAGCATATTCATCTTAAATAATGCGAACCATTCTAATATAAATAAATGCTTACAAAAGAATTTGTATTCTGAAGATGATAGCTGTGAAAAAGAATAATATCTAAAATGAGAAAAATAGAAAAAAATCAGTTGCAT
>BMAV01012119.1:0-34935 GCA_019973955.1 Trichonephila inaurata madagascariensis
TTTTTCAAAACTAGTACCACTAACATAGCTTAAAAATGTTATATAATTTTTTCATTATCATTCAAAATGTCATTTCGCACCAAGTTAAAGCTCCCAGGACGGACCCTGGTTTGGGCCCCAGGTAAAAAAACAAATTTCCGCCCTTGAGAATTTTTTTCATCTTTTTTAAAAATACTCAGCGTTGACTTTATAAACTCATCTACCTGTAAAACGAAAAAAGAAAAACTAAGAAAATGCTACATAAAAAAAATCACTTTCCCTCTTTTTTGCCAAATTGGGGTTGTTTTAATTAAAAATTTTTAATTTTAAATTTACTAAATTTTAAAAAACCTATGTCTTAGGTAATATTAACCATGGAATTTTTAAGAACTTTCCCAAAAATCTTTTTTTGAGACATTTTTTATAAGCATTGTACAGTGCTTTCCCAATGCCACTAATAAGCAAAAATTTTTTATTGCGTATTCCCGTTCTACTTTTGGGGAATTAGATGAAGTAGTTTGTAAAGGAGCAAAATGGAGAAAATGGATCAAACCCCATAGCGGGGAATTTTTAAAAGGGGGGGTCGGGGTCGAAAGTTCACCATCCGATCTGCTTCTTTTGTTTTGGGGTCGATTTTCGGGAACAAAGATAAAAAACAATTAGAAAAATAATGTTTAAATTAAAAAAATTAATCAAAATAATAAATACTTAATTTTTTGCTATTCGAATTATAATCAATCAAAAAAAATCAATTTTAAGGGGGGGCCCGGGACCCCAGGCCCCCCTTTGTGCGCCACTGATAAACCCAAACACTAAATTCTACTTTTCTTAAACTTCTTTTTTCTAACGGGAAAAGGGGCTTATTTTTTTTTTGAATAGCTATTTAAAAAATTTAGCATTTTATTCGACATTTTAAATTTTATTTTTCGTAAAATTTTTGTTTTATTGTAAATTTTTATAGGCCCCTCACTGCATTCTTTCCACCCGTGTGGGCAACGGAATCAATACCCCCGGGGGGGGCCGGACAAAACCCGGGCCCCCTTCCCGGACGGAAAAATTTTTAAAGGGGGGCCCTTTGGATCAAATTTTAAAATATTTTTTTTTTTTTTTTTTCAAAAATTTAATTTTTTTTTAAAAAATTTGGGGTGAAATTTTTTTTTCATTTCCATCTTATTTCCTTATTTTGTTTTTATGTTTTATACCGTTTTCTTTTTTTGGTGAAACGGAGGTTCGAGGCGAGATTATTTGTTGAAAATTTTATATGTTTCCCCTTTACTGCCCAACCCCATCCCCGAGCGGGGGCCAACGGGCCCCTTTCCCCTGATGTCCCGGGGTATATCCAAAAGGGGGCAGAGATAGTAAGTTTTTTGGGGCTTGGAAACAAACTTAATAAACAGGAAATGTTTTTTTTTTTTTTGGCCATAGGTTAAAATAAACGGGGCGTTTCTGATCCCCCCCATCAGCAGACTCTTTTTTTAAAGAAAAAGGCCCCTTGGGAAAAGGGCGTTTTTCTATTAATTTTTCTCGTTATTGCTATGCAGCTTTTTTGTTCGCATAAATTATTCTATAGGTGTGTATTTATGTGAACAATTTATCTTTTTTAATAATAATTTTTGCTTTGGAGAGAGGGGGTTTTTCATTTTTGTCTGAGGTGGCAAAACTGCTAGAGCCGGCCCTGCAAGCTGTGATAGCTACGATAAAAATTTCTTAGTTTTCTGCATCGGTTTAAACAAAAACAATCAGTACTTTTCCAGATATCGAGTATTTATTTGCGTCTTACTATAAAGGAACACGAAGGCTAATGGCGACGGACCTCGTAATTTTGAACCATGGTCACATGATGAAGATGGTACATGAACTGGCTCCCCTCTCTCCAAATTTCCACACCATGCCTTTGAATCCGTTTTTCATATTTGTAGGTTTTAAAACGGTTGTTTGGCTCTTTCACCATAAGACCCCCACAATCACTCACTCCACACCTGCCCCTTTACACGGTGGGTCTTCAATAGTACTCTAGGGCTCAAACTCACAACAATTAGAAAGATAGTTATAATTATAAACACCGTACGTATAACCCGCACCGGTGTATAACGTGCACCTATACTTACAAGCTGATTTTTTTTAACTTTTAGGTATATTCGCCATATAACGCGCACCCCCTTTTTAACAAAGAAATCTGAAATATTAGTATACATTGCTTTTATGTTTTGAAGTCATTTATTCGAGGTATTATCCCAGGATTTTGACCAAATAATATACTTCTAGAACTACAACTCTCTCTTAGTTCATAATGGAAATCGTTCTTTTAAATCCAGCGGTATTTCGATACATATAAAAGTAAATTTTTTTTTTAAGCTCATCTCTTTTGTTATTTTTAAAGCTATCGTTTTATACCCAGCGTATAACGCGCACCCTTAAGTTTCGATTTTATTTGATGACCTTCAAGGGGTCCACGTCAGTGAAAAAGTAATTTAGAGATCCATGAGGTGTTAATGGGTGTCTACGATAGTCTAAACCAGATCGTGACTTTAATTTTAAAAGAAAATTTAGTCAGTAAACCAGATTTTCCTATTTAACAGCTTTATTTACTAAATTTACTGGGGTTAATTTGCAATTACAAGGCGACAGCGTAAATTTTGTTAAAAAAGGACCATCATTTCAGTGTTTCTTGTGTGTGCGCCAGCAACTGGCTAAAGGAATATAAAACTGGACTTCGCAAGTTTTAACAGTTTCTCAATTTGTCACAATCTGCCAGAAAAATGACGTTTTAATCTATGTTCAACGTTTAAATGCCTTTTATTCAGATTTTGAAACTAGGTTTGTGAATGCTTTGACTATGATAATATCACAGTAGGTAATGAATTCATGTTGTCACATTAAAAAAATTGTCTAATTACAAAAGCAACTGATTTTAATAGCCCTAATGAAGATCTTAAAGTAAAGTTCAGAAACGAATGTCACAGCAGTTTTGGCTTTAAAAAGATATACCTGTTATTTATCCCGAATGATGGAACATCTCGAGAAAGTTTTGAATTGCTTTTTCCAGAGAGGAGGAGTTTCAGCGCGCTTGCTTAACTCTAAAATAAAAACAGAAAGAAAAAAAGAAAGATTGGATACTACTAACCGGGGAGAGTTAGAGTTAAACCTTAAAAGATTAAAATGAAATGTGTTGAAAATTTGTTTTATTGAAGCAAAACAGATCCATCCCAACCAATAAAAACATTTGTTTGTGATCAGTTATTTTATGTAGCAATTTATTTCAATATTAAAAATTTAAATTTTAATTAATTCAATGTTTTTTAAGTTTTATAATTTTCTAAACTAAGTTAGAAACATAAAACTTTTAAAGTAAGTAGTGCATACCAGCAGTAAAAAAAAACTTTTAAAGGGATAAATTTGAAAAAAATTTATATTAGGTGTTGGGTCTACACAAAACCGAAAAACATAGCAAGGGGTCTATGAGTCAAAAAAGTTTGGGAGCCTCTGCTCTATATAACCGCGATCAACACTCATGTACAGGATTCCATTCCAGGCATATCCATTGTACTTTTATTAAAAAGTGTTAAGCAAAACCGGGGTGGCCAACCTTTTTGAGAAAAGTACCATTATCTGAAAAAAAAAATGTGAGCCACTTCAAACCTTTCCAACAAACAAAAGAATATAAAAGATGAAAAAAATTATTTATAGGCTTATTATGGAATTTTTACGCACAAATAGCACATATTTTATTCAAGTCTAAATAGTGGAAATTTAAAAATATAATATAGTAAGACAAAAGTACGAACTTAAGTTTTATTGTTAGTTTTTATTTTTTTTATTTATTTATTTTTTTTCGGTTTCAATCAGGTTAGGTATAAAATAAAAAGGAGTAACCAGAAAAATTTTATTCCAAATAATTATTAAACAGTCAGTGTGTACTTTTTAATGTGGTTTTCCAATTTGTATATTTGTTACATTAGGATTATAGTTCTCGAAGGATTCTACAAAATCTGGTTGTTTTAGGTGTCAATATTTCCCTTTTTTTTCTTTAAAATCGATACAAAACCAAATGTGTGTTCACAAAAGAAGATCTGTAATCAATCCGGATTGGAAAAGAACAATCTTTTCCTTATAACTTTAAATTTAAATTATTAAAATGCCTTATAGTATCGGTAAGACAAGCTAAATCTCAAAGCATATATTCATTCGTCAGAAGCAAGAACTCACTGAGCAGTTTATTGTTTTCTTCCACATATTTCAAAACACGATCCCTTTAATTCTAGAATCACTCGAATGTACTTCCTTTGGAAAACCAACGCACACAATAATGAAGGAGTGTTGTCTTTACACTAGGATTTTCTTTCGTAATTTAATTCAGGGTATTTAAAATAAATTTTGATTTTTGTTTTGTCTCAGACAACCACTTTTCAACAAAACAGTACAAAAATTAATGATTATTATCTTTTCAAATTTTTTAATTTTTTAATAAGTCTTCACGTGCCACTTTTATAGCTCAACCATGTCACATTGTGGCACGCGTGCCGCGAGTTGGCCACCCCTGAGCAAAACGAATAAATAAAATATTTTTTGAAAAACGCGATGACTTAATTCGATATTTACTAGTTTCAAAATTCTAGATTTTGGGATATTCGTCTTTGTTTATTGAATATCTCCAATTCAACCTTCACAATAAAGCGAAAACATATCGGGGAATCTGTTTTCATCAATTGGTTATTTTTATGTTTATTAGAAACATGTGGAAAATATAAATATGTTATTTTTATCAATAACTAAAAGTAATAAAATTCCCATAAAGATGAGGTATCCATTTGCAATTCTCGTACTGCCGATATATGCTAAACCTATTTCAAGAATTATTTCTTCCCGCCACACTCTTGAGTCGATTTCCCATAGAAAGAATAGATTTTCTCCCATCTGGCCTGCTCTCTTCATTCGCCACGAGATGGCTCTTCCGGAACTACTCCAGAAAAATTGGATTTCTAAAAATAGCTCCTCTCAATCTTTGACATTTTCCCGACTTTCCCGATTTAGAACGGCCTCAGTGTGCCAAGGACGATCTATAGTTTGGCGATTTATCGCCAGGAGTAACAGCCAAGGAAATATCGAGCGGCTAACATCTGCTCCTAAGTAGATGAAACTTGCGCAAACGCACGTAAGGATGGGCGTGAACAAACTTTGCTCCAGTTTTCCCAATTTTAAAGTTTGGACAGAGTTCACCAAACATGTAGGCTCGCGAAATGTTTTAAGGCGATTGGATGATGTTTCATTTTTTGATGATTGATGTTGAACACGAATTGACTGTTTTATTTAATTGGCACTCTCAACCTTTAAATTGAATTGTTTAATTTATCGAACAATCTAATTTTTATTATATATTTATTTTTTCCAGATGTGATACAAGTACAATGCTATTAAAATCATCTCTGAGGTATTTTTAGAGTGTTTTTATAAAATAGATATGTATAATTGTATCCAGCATACCCATATTCAGTGCCGATTTAGGCTCATTTTGGGCCCTGGGCGCAGAAGATCTACAACGAGAAAATCTGGCTAAGTCCAGCTTATCCGGGCCTTTCTGGACCTCCCCGGGACCCTGGTCACCCGCCCCAAGCGCCCAATGGATAAACCAGCACTGCCCTTGTTTGCCAATTAAGACTGGAAACGTATTTTTTTTAAATCCAGATTTTTTGTAATTTCAATCAAATTAAAAAAGGCCCCGGAAGTCAACCTAGGGAAAAGCAAACCATATCCACAACACACCCTTGTGAGGACTATGAACCCAGACAAATTTAACATGCTTCAGCCTTCTCTCTACATGACGGATCTTAATGGAATCGGGACTCGAACGCAAGGGTTTAAATTAAAAAAATCCCCTTTTGGGTTTAAATTTTGGGAAACCGGACTACTCGGTATTGGGGAAACATAAAAGTAAAATTTGGGTTTTTTGCGGGTGGGGGGGGACCGCACAAAAAATATCTGAAATATATATATCATGAATCAGTAAGGGGCCAAAAATTTTTCCAAAGGGGGGGCCCGGGGGAAAAGTCCACCATTCTTGTATCATGCTCCTTTTGATTTTGGGGGACAAAACTAAATTATTGAATAAAAAAATTAGTAAAAATTTAAAATTAATCATTAAAAAAATTTTAAAAATTAAATTTTACATATTAAACAAAATTAAAATCAATGGGGAAAAAAATTGGGGTTTTGGGGGGGGGGGTTTTGCGCCACTGGCCTCAAGATATTTTTGATTTTTGAACCAACTCTAAAATTCTTTGTCTTCAAAAGTGGCGTACCCAGTAGCCAAAAAAATTTTTTTTAAAGGGGGGGTGTCAGGGTCGAAGTCTCCATTTTGGAACCCATGCTCCAATACGCCGCACACATATTCTTTTGATTTTGTTCATTTTGGGGAACAAAACAATAAAAATAATCATTGAATAAATAATTAGCATTAATTAATAAATTTAAATTTTTGTAACTATAAAATTACTTTTTTGTAATATCTGCATGGATTATAACCAATCAAAAAAAACAAGGGTTTAAAAGGGGTGTCCAGCCCCTAGGACCCCCCCTTGGGATCGCCACTGTCATAAATAACATATAACTAACAACTTTGTCGAATACTACAAAAAATTTTGTTATACGGCGGAAGGTCGCATAAAAAAAGTCGCACTTATTCAATTTTTACGAAAATTTATGAGAAAGTACTTCCAAACAAAATAAATAATTAAATTCCCCTGGAAAATTTTTAAAAAATTTAATTTCTCATTTTACCATGGAGAAATTTTCAGAATACAACATGCGGGCTTTGGATCTTTCACCCAATCCCAAAACACTATCTTTTTTGATGAATTAGTTCGAAATCCCCTCCCCCGAAGGTACAATTTTCAATTTTGGGTTTATTTTTGGCACCATAAATAAATGATAAATTTTTTTTTGGAAAAGGTTGGTCAGTTTCTTGTGAACGTCCCATAACCAGATATGCATGTTCGAGGTTTTTTTAAATTTTAAACTTCTCAAATTGGTATCTATTTTTTAAAAAAAACTTTTATTTGTTGGGAAAAATGGATCTTTTCATAATTTTTCCGCTCTCGAAGAATCTGGTTCTTCTTGTCCGTCTTCATAATCTATCAAATTATTGATATTGTCACTGTCATTGAAAATTCCGTCTTCAATCAAGCGCATGGTACTAGCGCGTTGAGAGAAATCATTAAAACGTGCATTGTCGAGAAACTGTTTATAACCAATGAACAGTTTATAACCATTACCACAAAGTGGGACAATATGAGGGTGATGGAGTGTATATTAAAAATGCAATATGGGAAAAAACACGGGGCTATTGGGACGGCATAGCTGGTCCCCTCTCCGAACTTCCAAAAAAACCACGAAGAACTCTTGAGGGTTTTACAGATTTAACGCATCGCCCCTTTTCCCCCGAAACTTCAAAGCCCCCCCCCCCTTAAGCTCGAAATCATCCACCCCGGGCACAAATCCAGAAACTGGCACCACGACCACCTTTTAATTCTAAAATCTTGAAATTTGAACCTTTTTTAATTAATTTTCTTTTTTTTTTAAACCCCTAGAAAAAAACTTTTTATAAAAAAATATCTTTCATATCGTGAAGGAACTCAATTATCGCATTAAACGTTTTTTTTTTTAATGAAACTTTTTTTACGAGAAGGAATAATTATATAAAACTATGATAAAATTACACACAGTGGAAATATTAAATGTGTTAACAAATATGAAGTGCTTTTTTCCATTGTAAGTTGGCTCCAAAAAACATTTCCAAAAAGCTATAATTTAAAGTTTTATTCTTTAAATATTTAGCATGAACACATAGTTTGTTTTAAGTGGTGACAATAATTCTCTGGCATATTTTACCCCCAAAATATCTCGTTAAAACGCTTTTATTAGATTTTTTAAAACTTATGGTAAAGTGCCAACTTTTCTGTTTAAGTAATGTTTTTTTTAAAAAAAATGAAGGGATAAGTAGTGGCCACGGTAGCCTAATGGTTTATAAAACGAACTCGCGGCCGGCGTATCGTGAGTTCGAGTCTGGTACCGCTGAAGAGCTGCCGTGCAGATGGGGCGCTGATGCACATTAAATATGTCGAAGCTCAAACGTTTTCCCTGTGATCTGGTGTGGAAGTTAGGAGAGGGGGTCACCCTCGTCATCTGACCATGTTTCAAAATTACGAAGTCTGTCGCCAAAAGCCCTCGAGTAGCTGAATAAGTGTTACGTTAATATTCTCTCACCTACTTTTGAAGAAAAGTAAACATTGCCACTTATATCTTTCGAGCTTGTGTGTTGTGATGTGTACACATTTACTTCAAAGCGCTTACACAATGTAATTTATTCAGCTCTTACGTAATTTATCACGAAAAAAAAATATTTAATCCATTATTTTCCCCACAAATTCCTAATATTTTTTTTTTTTTTTTTTGTTAGTTAGAAATGGTTCGAAATTTATACATCCGGAACCATGATTTTGAAGGGAAAAAAAAAAGAATGAATAAATAATTATTTTGATATTTGATGTCATTTGAATTAGAGAATATACGTATAAAATTAACTTAAAAATAATATTATATTAAAAAATTATTTGAATTCATATTTTTGGTTAAAAAAAATGAAGAAATCACATATATTTAAAACACATGTTATTTTGAACCATGGTCAAGTAACGAGGACGACACCTGAGTGGTACTAATCTCCAAACTTTCACACCAACTGAGTGGCAGCGGTAGCCGAGTGGTATGGTATCGGACCGACTTCTTGTACGAGTTCGAGCCTGTACCACTAGTCCCGTGTAGGGCGGCGATGCATTAAATCTGTCGAGCTAGAAACGTCCTCCCGTTGGTGTGGTGTGGTAGTTAGGAGAGGTGCCAGCTGGTTCGTCACGTAACTTGACCATGGTTCAAATACGTGGTCCGTCGCCGAAGCCTCGTGTGAGCTGAACAGTCACGTTAATATTCAATCAATTCACACCAACTGAAGGACACTTGAGCCTCGGCATTTAACGTGCATTTGTCTCTTCTACACGAAGTGTCTTCAGTGGCACTAGGTAAAAACTCATGACACTACAGCCACGAGTCCGTTACTTTCATCAATATGTTACGCGGCTACCATGCTCTGTGTACAAATCCTAGCTATATATATAAGCAAAATATTCTTATTATAGAAGATTTTTTATGAAAGAAGAATGTTTTTTGAAAGCATGTCTTTTTTTGCCAAACATTTACATTTGAATAATTATTTCTTGTAATAATCATAAAACAATTTTATATCCGTAATCTAATTCAGTGATCCGCAACCCCCGGTCCGTGGATCAAATGGTGCCGGGCCGCCTAAAGAACATTAAATTATTGCCATTTTATTTAAAGTGGTACATTTCTCTCGGATTTGCGCAACTTTCCATGGAAATCACTTTATATACCACGTTAAATCACTTTTATTCATTTTGTGGGTGTAATTATATTTTATTCTGAAGGCATATTTAAATGTAACTAAATTAAAATTGTTAAATCAAAGCAATCTAAAATATAAACAATCAACGTGTCCCACCCTTAGCGGGACCCGGTAAAATTATCAAACGTTGACCGGCCCGCAGCGATAAAAAGGTTGCGGAACACTGTTCTAATTCACACCAAATATGAAAAAATCATTTATACGCTTTTCAAAATCACGGTTCCGTACGTAGTCAATCATCTTAAAGAGAGAAAAAAATATTCGTTTCACACACATGCAACTAAAAAGTAATTTCTAGTGTGATTTCTAGTATGCCTCGAAATGCAGCCAGTAGTAAAAACTTGTTCCCAAACTTTTTGTTTCATAAACCTCTTGCCTAGTTTTTTGGTTTGTAGTAGACCCCTGATACCCTAATATTGAATGTTTGAAAATTTATCATCTTAAACATGTTTTTGACGGCAGGTATAGAGCTACCTACTTTAAAAGATTTAAATTTCTCACTGCAGTGAAGTATAAAATGTTTAAAACACACAAAAATGCATGTTCAATTAAATTAAAATTTAATTAATACATAAAATAGCTGTTACGTAAAATAACTGATCAACAAACAAATGCTTTTAATAGGAGGAATGAATCTTGTGCTTCAATAACAAATTTTCAACATTTAGCATCAATCTTATGAGGTTTAACCCTAAATCTCCTAGGTTAGTAGTGTCCAGTATTTTTCTTTCTTTTTTTTAATCTAGAGACTGGTAACCGCGCTGGATCTCCTCACTAGGAAAAGCAATTAAAAACTTTCTCATAGTACTCCATAATTCGGGATTAATAACAGGTATGTCTTTTAAAGCTGAAATTTGCTGACATGGCGTTTGTACCGGTATCTAAATAAAACCAGTACTTAGACATCACGCGAAGACGATCGTCTTGGCGTGATCGATAGAGTACTGGCGTTCGCATCGGAAGGTGTCCGGTTCGAATCTAGCTACATTGGTGACCCTGGACTGAAGTAAGAAAACGCAACTTTCTGAGCACTCGTGGCGCCATCTACCGCAAGAAAAATAAGTAAAATAATAATAATAAATAAGAGAGTAAATATATATATATATATAATAAAAATAACAGAAGAAAAATAAAAAAAAACATACTCTCTCTCCGAAAACAAACGATAGATTATCTTTCTCTCATCTCAGCAAGAATAAAAATAAATAAATAAAAAATTAATGAGAGAGAGAATAAAATAAATAAACATGCTCTCTCTCTCAGTAACAAACGAACGGGAAAAAATCATTCGCCTATCCATCTCACTGATGGGAGAGTAGTGTAGCGGTATCTAAATAAAACCAGTACTTGGACATCGCGCGCGATCGTCTTGGCGTGATCGAGAGTACTGGCGTTCGAGATCGGAAGGTGTCCGGTTCGAATCTAACTACACGTTTCTAAACTTTTTCTTTAAGATCTCCGTTTGTGGCTATTCCGAAGAGTTTCTTTTGTAATATGACACTTATTTTTTTTTTCAATGTGACCATAAGAATCCTTTGCCTACTATAATATTACCATAGTCAAAAAGCATTCTTAAAACCTAGTTTCAAAATCGGAATAAAATGAAGAGCACTTAAATGTTGAGCTTAGGTTAAAACGTTATTTTCCTGGCAGATTACCCGTAGCTGTTTGAAAAACCGGAAAAATTTGAGACGCTCAATATTATAATTCCTTAGTTTAATTCTGGTAAAAAACGAAATGATGGTCATTGTTTCAATAAAATGTATACTGTCACCTTATAACTGCAAATTAATCTCATTAAATTTAGGAAATAAATCTGTTAAATAGGTAAATTCTAATTTCAATTTGATTACATTTTCTTTTAAAATTAAAGTCATAACCTGGTTTAATGAGAGTAAGCTATCGTAGACCCCTATTTACACCTCATGGACCTTTTAGCACCCACTCGAGTTAGAAATGGTAAAAAAGAATTTTAGTTTCATAACTTTTGAAGCAGCATATGTATTTTAACCAGTTTTTCGCAATTTTATGTCTTATTTCATTTTTCATTTGAGCTGTTTTAACTTAGCTAACTTGGTGGGGTATCTGCCACCAAATATTAAATGTTTTTACCTTATAAATTTGATTTTTATATTTTATATGATATTTTAACTTTTGCTACTGTAACTGTGTTTTGTCGACATTTTTTAATGCTTTTTATTTTTAACTAATGTTTGGCTCAGTACACCCAGAATTGGCTCTAGCGCCAATAAAACCTACAATCCCTCACTACACCTCATGAACCCCAAATTATTTTTTCGCAGACATGGACCCTTTGTAGGTCTTCATAGACCCCTTGAGGTTGATATAGACCACTTTGGGAATCCCTACTGTACACATTCGAACACAATAACAATGACAGTATTTGGCGAAAATGGTACTAAAAATAGAAACACTTATTCCATCTTCAAAATCACATTCTTATTCAATGTTTTTAATATTTTTAAATCTTTGTTTTTAAAATTACAAAATAAATATGTACTTTCGGTGGGGTTTTTTCCCCATGTGTTTGGCGTGATTTAGCCGTAACTGGCTTTCACCTCATAAACTACCGATTCACTCACTGAAAATCATATTTGCGTACATCGAACACTTCTTGCAATAAATAAATCGATAGACTAGCTAGATTCTTAAATGTTGAAGTATAATAAACTGAAAAAGGGGTATAATGTTGTTGACAAATTCAAATTATCTTTATGTCGCAAAAAAAAAAATGCAATAAATTGTTTATATTTTAATCTTTGGAACTGATATAAAAATAATTTAAAACTAGATTGGATATTTCTTCCATAATATGAACGTCAGCAAATTAAATTTAACTTTAAAATAGGATTCACCCCGTATTTATTCGAATCTAAGCCAAGCTTTTTTTTTTCCAATATTACTGGTGTTGAAAATAGAAGGCGGGAAAATTTGTTGAATAAGGGAAATCGAACATGATACTGGCACTTAGAGCAACAGCAAGTTCATATATGTATTTAAAATTAATTACTTATTAATTTTCATTAATTTTTTAATTTCGTAAATATCGAACATCAATAAACCTTTTCCTATTATTTTTTTCTCTCAAAATCTTGTCGAGAATTTAAAGTACGGCTTAGATTCGAATAAACAGCGTATATTTTTCGATTCGAAATCTTGAATCCTTCATAAGCCGTTAAAAAAATATTTCCCATTTTTTCAATTCCTACTATTAGCTCACTTTCTCTATATATATATATATATTGTAAGGATTTCACACAGCTCGGGGATAAACTATTTATTTCTCAGTTAGAAAATCACCAAAATATATATATATATTCTATCACAATTAATTAGCAAAAGGGTCCACAGATTTCGAGTCTCTTTCGCTGCAATTTATCTTATCTCTCGCATAAAATAGTGTCCTAACTCGACACTGTAGAGGAAAGTCCTATATCCAGGATACGTAAATAGGGTTCACTCTCGGTAATTCCACATCGAGTCTTGGTGAGTTCGCTGGCTCCAAATTTGCCGGTCTCCTTCGCAATTTCTACCGTTCCAAAATCCGCCTTACTTCGCGGATCCAGTATCGCTTGTCTATCGTTGATCGGGACTCAGACCGTTCCCGGACCTCTCCAGTTCGGAGACCGCCGTACTTCGTGGACTCGCTATTGCTTTCTCTCTCGCTGAAAGGGACCACACCGGCTCCCTCAAAATCCAGTCTCCCTCCCGCACTCTCTCGCTCTCCTTATATATATATATATATATATATATATATATATATATAATCCTTCTGTGATTTCTTGTTCTTCCGCCGCCCCTGTCGGTCTCGCTCCCTTGATCTCTTGTTCATCTGCCGCCCCTGTCGGTTTCAGCCCATCTGATCTCTTGCCCAATGGGCGCCGATGGCGCGGTGCACATTGTAAGTTTTCAGACGCGCTGTCGTCGCCGAATCGTGAGAAACGAAAGCACAATGTTACTACGTCTATTTTTGACGGTCGAGACAGCCTGGGAAAAAGGGTCCAAACTTTGACCACCCAGTTACAAAATTCTATCCCAGCAATTAGGGAAATGTCTGGAATTTTCCCAACGTCTGTCGGGCAAGGGGTCTGCTAGCAATTAGGGGGGGAGAGACCCGCTTCGTCACAATATATATTTATTTCTATATATATTTATCCTGTTTAAATTTTCAATCGTTAATAAAATACTTTCTATTCATCCAATCAAGTTCAAATACATAAATTTTTGTCACCCATCCGGTATAGTGGTTAGGGACGCTGACTGCGGTGCTGTAGGGACTGGGTTCGAATCCCGGATAAGGCATGGATGTTTGAGTTGTAATCCTTCCCTTCTTTGTGATGTGTGTTTCACGCTTACTTTATGTAAGCCCCCGTGTGATATTTTATGGTACACCGGGTTATAAATGTTCTCAATAAAAAATAATAATAAATTTTTTTTTAAACTTGTAGTGGATGACACTTGATGTTAATAGAGTTTTTCAAATATTAATTAATTAATTACTGGTTTTTGACGCCAACTTAGATTCGTCTCTATTGTAACAATGTAACTGTTAAAACATAGACAAAAGTTGGCCTGGAAAACCTGTTTTTCACCCAAACTAGCCAAACCGGGCAGTGGGTCACAATAAGGGGAGTCCTGGGGGTCCGGACCCCCAAAAGCCTTGATTTTTTTCCGACTGGTTATAATTCTAAGTATATAATACGTAAAATTTAATTAAATATTTGTTATTAATGATTAATTTTATTAATTAATGCTAATTATTTATACAATAATTATTTTTTTACTTTTTTTTTCCCGAGAATCACAAAATCAAAAAATAGCATGATACAAGAATGATGAACTTTCAACCCCCGGCCCCCCCCTCTTCCTAAAAAATTTTTTGTGTCCTACTGAAAGGGTGTACATTGTTCAACAATGAAGACAAATGCTTTTTTTTTCAATTTACTTAGTTCCTCTCTCCCTATATATAAGAAGAGATATATACTATACCTTTTTAAAAATTTTCGATCTTAATAAAATTTTCATTCATCCTTTTAAAGTGGGAAATTTGATTTAAAAAAAAATTATATTTTGTTGGGATTACTAATAAATATGTATGCGGTATCAACTGATAAAACTGACCTTTTGGCTTTTTTTAACCGTATTAATTGGAGATATTTTTTTTCATCACGAAATGGAACAAAAGCTGAGCGATATTCATTATTTAAGTTAAATTTTTTAAGGGTTTAGTTTACAAAAGTATAATCTGATTGTAGGAATGCACCCAAAAACTCCCTTATAAAATTTCCCCACGGGTTTTTTGAGGATCATCGATAAGATGTTGCGTCTCCCGGACTTTGAAGATACAAAGGGCGTTAGAAGATAAGAAGTCCTTAATCCCGATCCTCAAAAGTGAAAGATAATTTTCTTTTCTGCAATCTTTATAATACAATTTTTCGAGGAAATTGGGGAGGGGGGGGGACACACAAAAATACGTGTCTTAAAACATTAATACCTCCCCTATATAAGACCTGAATTGCATATTTTATTACATTATAAAAAATGTTAAATTCAAATAACCATGTATTATATATATATATATATTATAAATATATACACACACACATATATATAATATATATATATATATATATATATATATATATAAAAATTAATAACACACAAAAAACAAAAATTTTAAAATAAAAAAGGTTTTTTAATAAGAAAAGAAAAAAATAGTAGACAATTACCCGGTATAGGTAAAAATGGAAAGTAGAAACAGTAATAAATAGCCGGGCCAGGAATTTTTTTTGGGGGTCCGGGGGGGAAAGTTCACCCCTTTTTTATATTATTTTTGATTTTGTCGATTTTCAGGGAAAAAAACACAGTAAAAAAAAATTATTGAATTAAAAATTTGCATTGATTAATAAAATTAATCATTAATCAAAAAATTTAATTAAATTTTACGTAATATACTTAGAATTTAAAACCCAAACGGGAAAAAACAAGGGTTTTGGGGGGGCCGGGCCTCGGATCACCCCTTGTGTCACCCCTGATAATAGCATCCTTGGGAACTAAGGTTGCATTTTCAAACATTGTTTTGCCCCCAGGGGGGCCATCTTTTTTAGGTGGGTAGGATGTCCAAAGAGGTGTAGTGATCTTTTCCTTACTATCTTTGGAAACACGGGGTACGACCCCGGGGACCCCGTGATCCCTTTTCTATTTTTGCCCCCCATCTTGTCATTCAATTTCTTCTTTTCTTCTTTTTTTGCCAAACCCGACCTAGAAAGTTTGGGGCAGTATAGCCAAAACTGGCTCTTGCGCCATAAAACACCAAACTCAACTAAACGTTGTTTTGAGACCAGCCCAGTGGCCTACACAAGGGATGGGAATTTGGGGCTCCATTCCCCTTCTCCAGCCACCCCATAGACCAACAAATTTTTAAAGATTATTCCTTAGGCGCTTTCATCTACGAGTTATTTAGAAAGTAACCTCCCCTCTCCCCCAAAGGAGAGGTCTGTGTACTCCACTGAGCCAGCCAACTTTCACCTATAAATCTGCCAACACTACTGAGTTGTTTGGAAAGGAAATTTGAGCATGAATATAAAAAGTCATTATATTATTAGAAAATTAAAATTAAATAGCATCAGTGAGGGGGGATAACAAGGGAGAGCTTTGTTTGGACACCCCCCTCAACCTTGATTTTTTTTTTCGATTGACTATAATTCTGTGTATATAGTGCGTTAAAAAAATTAAGTATATGTTAGTATTATGTATTTGTTATTATAATAATTTATTTTATTAATTAATGCTAATTAAAATTTATTTGTTACTGTTTTTGTCCCCGACGATCGACAAAATCAAAAGAATTTATTTGGTGGCGTATTGGTGTATGATACGAGAATGGAGGATTTTCGATCCTAGACTCCGTCCCCTTTGAAAAATTTATGTGTGTTCCCCTGAATAGTATATATATTATATATGTATTGTTCCTTCCTTCCTCAGTGGCCTTCTCAAGAAGCCTTTTCCAGGCCAGTCTTCTACCTGCTAGTGTTCTCCAATTCCTAGTTCTTAAGACTAGGAGATCTTTTTCTAGGCCATCAATACATCTAAGATTTGGCCTGCCCTTTCTTCGTGTGCCAATTGGTTGAGCATTGAAGACTTTTTTAGTGGAGCGGTCTTCGTTCATTCTGATAACGTGACCAGCCCATTTAATTCGTTGTATTTTGATGAAGTTAACGATGTCAGATTCTGTATATGATTGATAGAATTTGAAATAAAAAAATTTGATCTTCTGCGCCATGTTCCATTTTTCTGAATTCCCCCAAAAAGGAATCTTAAAATCTTCCTTTCGTAGATTCTCATTTGTTCGAACCATGGACCAAGTTTCCCATGCATAAGTTAATACTGATCTTTTAAAAGACTTTTATACAATAAAACCGTTGTTTTTCTTTTGATTAAATTTGATTTCATATATATTCGTATTCTATTAAGTCATCTATGAGCCATAGTAATTCTCTTTTGGATTCCAGTAGTACAATCGTTTCTATTGTTAATTTCTGAACCTAAATAAGTGAAGCTGTCAACAACTTCAAAATTATACTCTTCAATTTTAAAACGGAAATTGTTAAAACATGATTTAGTGCAAGGCATGTATTTTTATTTTATTCTCATTGATTTTCTTTCCCCCATCCTGGGACCTTTTCTCTAAAGAAAAAATGCCTTAGTGGGGTGTTCGAGCGATGATATTAATGTATATGTATTGTCGGTAGCTCGAAATTTAAGCTGTATTTGTGTTGCACATTTAAATTCGATAACCACACTATAACTTGCGATGAAGCAATCTAGCTTACTTTTCATTTAAAAAAGTGTATGGTTTTTTTTATGCTTTATGAAGGAAATTTCAATGTTTTACTATCATTGTTTCTTTTGATTTATTTTTTTTAAAGAGTTAAGATACATTTTTGGGCCCCAACCTAATTTTTCACCCCTCCCTTTATATATATATCTTGTTAAAATTTTAATGTTTAAAATACTTTCTATTCATCCCTTCAAGTTCAAATACATTTTTTTTAAAAGGGGTTGATGACATTTATTTAATACAGTTTTTCCCAAATATATTAATTAAAAATTTTTAAAATTTCTCTTTTAATTTTAAATTTATTTTGCATTATTTTTACGTTAGTTACAAATAGCTACATCAGATGGCGTCAGTACGTTTTCTAACGAAGTAAAGAATTGATTTTAATTTTTTTAATTTTTTTTTTTTTTACTTGTGTATAGATAACTTCCATGAAAATAACGATGATTGTTAAGCATCTTCATTAATAGCATTTAAAAATTTTTAAAGTTTTTACAAATAGCTTTAATAGCTCTAGATTATATTATTTCTTTTTTTGATTTTAAAAAAAAAATGCCTTTTTTGGATAACTCAAAGAATTAATTTTTTCTGCGTTGTTATTCTCATTTTTTATTTCTTTGTCGGATTTTTGTTATATTATTAGCCCTTGGTATGTTCTTATTTAATGATCTGTATCACAGATTTTGACATACAAAGTATTATGAACTATTCGAATTTTTGCTCAATACTTTAAACAGAATGGAGAAATTTAGCTAACAATAATGACAATCAAGACCTTCTATACTTAAAGTTGAATCCACATTGAATTCTTTTTTTCTGCTTCTTATGTATTTTTTTTTAAATAACTCTTATCAGATTTTCATGATTATTTGTCTGACTCTCCAGTGAGATTAGTATATCAGAATTTTTCTCTGTAATTGTAAATAGATTATTAACCGGAATTCTTGCTTTTGGAAACGACAACTGACAATATTGAACAGTATTATAATGACAGAATTTTCCACAACAGTACTAAAAAGTTCATTACGTGAGAAAACATGTCTGATTGAAATCATTGCCGATTTTCAATTATAAGTGATGTAACGTGGTGAGTAGATAACAAACAGAGAAAAATTGTCACAGCCTCATTTTAAAATGAAAGCAGTATTTATTTGCTTCATTTTATATATGAATTTAAAAAAGTCCAATAAAATGCCGCCGGTGCGAGTCTATCTCACGGGGTCAACCTTTTTTTGAGCTCATTCTCAACGCCACCGGCGTTCATCATTCTCATTCCTTTCCGTTCCTCTCCAATCCCTTTTCTTTCAGGGCTCTTTACTTTTCTCGGCTCCTTTTTCTTTTTTTTTCCAAAAAATGTTTTTTAACATTAAATTAATGGCACGCGTTGGTCTCAGAGGGCTAATTCCAGTCAGTCAATGTAATGCGGTACAGTAAACTTAAAGCAAGTAAGCATACACAAGTCAACAAAATTAAAACTATGATTAAAAAAAATCAGCCTTATGGCAAAATATTAATGCATTGTTTTATATATCATCCTCGGGCTGGGCAAGATCGACTTAGCCTTTCATCCCTTCAGTTGGTCGATAAATGAGTACCAAGCTTGCTTGGGGACTAAATATTGGGGGTTTTGCTTCAGACTGACCACTTGATCGGGACATCTGCCGCACCGTGCTGAAAGCCGTATACTGAGGTGGGCACGTGGCCCCCGACCCCCCAAAGGGGTGTTTACCCCCTGAATTCAGTTTAGTTTTATATATCAATTCTAATACAGTAAATAAAAGCCATAAACAAGTCAAAGGGAATTTTTTTTAAACCTAAATATTTAATCAGTACTATTGTAACGTCGTGAGCAGATAACAAACAAAGAAAAATTGTCCCAGCCTCATTTTAAAATTAAAGCAGTTTTATTTGCTTTATAGGTTCTATATATGTATAAAAAAGGTCAATAAATATGCCCCGGTGCGTGTCTATCTCACGGGTTCAACCTTTTCCCGAAAGGCACTGCTCAACTCTCCACGCCACCGGCTTTCGTCCCCCCTCTCGTTCCTCTCCAATCCCTATTTTCAGGGCTCCTCTCAACTTTTTTCCATTCGGGGCTCTCTCTCCCGTCCCCAAAAAACCATTTAAAAACCAGGGTGGGTCCCCACGCATTGTCCAAAATTTTTTATCTAACTTCTGAACACCCTTGTCCATCACCCACCTGTGTTCTATAATCCCATTCCCCCGACCCAGCCGAGGGGGAAGGGTTTTTTTCATGGGCTTCGCCTATTGTCAATGGGTTCCGATCTCTTTGGCCAAGACTGCCCTGCACTTTTACTACAACCTGTTCGACCTAAAACTTAGAATGAATGGAAGGGGGGTGGTTCACCCCCAAACGTCGTCCCACTATCGTGGGGGCAGTCTATTTTGGGCATCTGGACTGATAAAACCTCAATCCCCCCTATCTTTAAAAGTCTTTGAAGTGGGGGGCTTTCTGGGAAATTTCACAGTCTGCGATGTAGCATGCAGGTAGGGGGGGGTGGAATCCGGGGGAAGGGGGGTTGGTTATCTTCAAGACGTGGAATGTTCATAAAGGGTGAGAGCTATGTGGGTGCCCCTCATTGGTTTGGGGGTGGAAGTGAGTATAGCCCGGTGGCCCCATGGGGATAAGTAAAATTTTGAGAAAGTGGAATCCTTGTCCGTGGGGAAAAAAGATAAAAAAATAAAAAAAGAAAAAAAAAATTAAAAATTTAAAGTTTATTGGGTGCAAAATTACAAAATTATTAGATAAAGTACCTAAGGCGGGTTGTAGGAATCCAGTAGGATTCTTCTCCCTTTGGTATTGTCATTCAGTTATAAAGATTCTAAATTAATCATATTTGCATTTGTTTGTAAATTTTGCAAGTTATTGAAAAATTTATGCAACTTTTGAATGTGAGCTTGAAACTACTGATTTTTAGAGCTTTGTTAATGTAATCATTTCGCTATAGCGACAAGTTTTTACGACCATTCGAATATAAGAATTTGGCACGTATTTAAAATATTTATATTGTCTTAGCAACTATACCCACTATCAACAGTAGCGCACACAGGAATTTTCCAAGGGGGGGAGCCCAGGATGGAAAGTCCACCATTCTTGTATCTTTGCTCCTTTTGTTTTTTGGGAAAACAAAAACTTATTAATAAATATAGCATTAATAAATAAATTAATCATTAATAACAAATATTTAATAACTTGTAAATCAATTGGAAAAAAAAAAGGGGCTTTATCGGGGGACCCTGGGGACAGATCCGCAACCCCGGCCCGTGTATCAAATGGTGCCGGGCCGCCAAAAAAACATTAAACTATTGCCATTTTATTTAAAGTGGTGCATTTCTCTCATTTTCGCACCTTTCCACGGAAATCATTTTATATTCTACATTAGATCACTTTTTTTCATTTTTTGGGGTAACTATATTTTTTTTCTGAAAGCATATTTATAAATGTAACTAAATTAAAATTGTTAAAAACAAAACAATCTAAAAATATAAACAATCAACGTATCCCACCCTCAGGGGCTTGCGGTAAAAATCAAACGTTGACCGGTCCGCAGCGATAAAAAGGTTGCGGAGCACTGCCCTAGGACACCCCCCTTGTGTGCGCCACTGACTATCAACTTTGTAAACGAATCACTAAAATTATAACTCAAGTATCAAAAATAAATAAATAAAATCATCGCAATGGAGGAATATAAATATGGAAAAATGGAAGTTGAGTGAT
Source organism: Trichonephila inaurata madagascariensis (assembly GCA_019973955.1). Taxonomy (NCBI): domain Eukaryota; kingdom Metazoa; phylum Arthropoda; class Arachnida; order Araneae; family Nephilidae; genus Trichonephila; species Trichonephila inaurata. Next base: position 21,052 of record BMAV01012119.1, read on the forward strand.
GTAAATTGGTTGAAATCTTGGGTATGTCTATTTTACCTTATACATTCTGCAAACTATACTTAAGCGGATTTATATTATATAGCATTATTTTGAAATTGAAGGCTCTAAATGTATTTTCGACACAGAAATGTTATCAAAAGAAATCGACATAAATTGCGCAACACCTTACATGTTTCTAGATATTCTTATCTGACTTTGACCCCTCGGTTACAACGTAGATTATCTCAATACGTCTTACAACCAGTGGTAAAATCTGAAATCTCCTCGATTAAGTTTGTTCTTGATTATTTACTTATAATTTATGTGATAAAATACACCCATTTTTCTTTGAAGGTTTTTATTTAATTTCAATCAATTTTTTTTTCATACTGTTCTTAATTTTAATTTATTTACTATGTGCAGCTAATGGAGCAGCAAAATATTCGCACTTGCTTATCTCTTAATTAGTGAAGATAAGGAGGAAGGAAAAACACATGAAAGATAGACAATGACTTCAAAACAGGGTTAGGAATTCGCCATTTTCAGATTCTAAACTTCTACCATTCTATTAAAATCAAATGTGTGATATATTTCCTCTTTCTGACAAAGGAGTAATCACAGATATCTTCTGCGGATGTGGAAGGAATATTTCTAATTTTCTTAATAATTCATATGATTTTATTCACGTGTATAATTCAATTGGAATCAATTATATAATTAGCCATTTTTAACATATTTTGTTTTGAAATTAATTAACTAATTTCAAATTTATTACACGTATGTGTTCAAGGCACTCTGTTATATTACTTTAATTGTAATATTGATATATGTCTACATTACGATGAAATAATGTAATATTTTTCAGTATATTTTACTTAAAAAACCTGATTATACATATAATATTTTCAAGACTTAATATTAGTCGAAGGGTATTAACATAAATTCGAGTGGTAGCATATCACGCTTCCACACCACAGGTTCGCGTTCTATTCCCGACAATGTCGACTTAGCCTTTCATCCCTACTGCAGGGGGTCGCTAAACGAGGACCAAGCTTGCTTGGGGACTTAAACACTGGGGGTCTCGTTTCAGACTGACCACCTGATCGGGACATCTGCTCATGCACCTCAGCGCCCAATGGTCACGTATAGTGAAATGGGCAAAGTAGGCTCTGAACCTCATGAGCTGCTGCGCCACTGAGTTTGAGTATATTAACATAGGTGCAAAATAGCCGAAAGTGTCCACGAAATACACTCATAGACAAAAAAAATTAGCGTAACAAGAAGGAGTCGTCAAAACGAAGCGAAATTTTACATACAAAATGTCTACTTTCATATACGGTACCAGTACGAAGACAAGATGTCCTCTTGACTCGTCTTCGTATTGGACACACTCATCTAACACATAGACATTTGCTGCTGGGAGAGAGTCCCCCAGTATGTAACTTTTGTCAATGTGACCTCTCCATTTTACACATTTTAAAAGAATGTCCAAAATATTGTTGGGAAACTCCCCAACCAAATCTTTTTGCTTTTTTACGTTCAATTGACATTTTACATGAAATATAATTTTTAAAGATTTTATTGTACCATTGGACTTGATTTATGCTTTTAATTAGATTTTTAATATTATATATGTATGTGAACGTGCATGCATGTGCATATATGCATGTACTTTATGCATTTTTTTTAAAAAAAATACTTTTTTAACAAGTGTTTGGCGTAGCTTGGCCGAAGTTGGCCCTTGCGCCATTAAAATTCACATTCACTCACTACTTTCATATAAGTAAATGATTAGAAAATCAAAGAAAAAGGATCACATATTTCAGAGAAAAAGGCAAAAGAACGGAGGATTTAATACCCTGATGTCCCTCTCTAGCTCGAATGCACGATGCGATACGATCGGGCATTAAGGCATACAAGTTCTGTATGATGTCTTGAGATATTTCGTTCCATATTTGCTGTAACCTTGCCTCTAGTTCGTTCAAACTCGTGGGATGCCCAACTCGCCATCCCAAATTATCCCAGATATGCTCGATTGGAGACAAATATGGGGATCGAGCAGGCCAAGGAAGGGTAGTAACAGTACGAAGACAGTCTTGTGACACCCTTACCGTGTGAAGCCGAGCATTACTTGTTGAAAAATGGCTGCTGGGATCCGTTGCATGAGTGGCAACACATGTGGTTGCAGGATGTCGTGGACATATCGCTGGGCTGTCATGGTGCCACGGATCAATACTAGGGGTGACCGTGTATTGTAGGCAATGGCACACCATACCATCACACCAGCTGTGGGATCGGTGCTTCGCTGTAAATCAAAGGCAGGATTGAGGCGTTCACCACGGAGTCTCCACAAACGAACACGATTGTCCTGACTGCTGAGATTGAATCTGGATTCGTCGCTAAAGATGACCTGGTTCCATTCAGCTACAGTCCAGCTTCCTCGGGCACGGCACCACTCCAAACGGAGGCGTTGATGGGTGGGCGTCAAAATCAGCACACGTAATGGGCGCCGCAATCCCAAATGTTCTTCAGCCAGGCGTCTTCGTATGGTTCGAAAAGACACAGGGGCCACTAGTCTAAGATGCTACCTATGCCTGGATGGCGGCCGATGAAGCAGTTGGCTGTACGCGTGCATTTCTTATGATGTGGCGGTCTTCTCGACGACGGGTTTTTCGAGGGCATCCTGAGCCTGGTCTTCGTGTAAATGACATCTCTCGGATCCACTGGTCCCAACACCTCCTCACAACACAATCAGAGCGGCCTAATTGACGAGCTACTCGCCCTGCTGACCACCCAGCTTCCATCATGCCGATGATTCTCCCCCTCAATAAATATATATATATATATATATATAAAATAACAGTGAAGAAGTACTAGAACCTACAGTGCTAAAGCAGGAAGAAATTGGAATTCACCAGACACAACAAATGTAGATACAATGTCTTTGGACTAAACTGGAGACCTATTATGATTTCTAAAGCTGTCGTTGAATTAGGCCAGCGAATTAGGGTTAGCGGATCCTACCTTCCCCGTACAGCAGAAACATTCGACATAATAGGGAAAAAAACCCCACCAAGTTGAAAAGTTAAACTTAATACAACACGTGGAAGAAAAACCTGATAATATATTAAAATGAAGCTAAGAAAAGAGAACAATAATGAATGTCTCAAGGAGAAGAATAAAAAACAAATAAATAAAATAAAAATGCCACCCTTCTCTCCAGATCAAAAAAAATTATAATTAAAAAAGATTAATAGCTTATAGAGATACACACCTATAAAAACTTGAATAATTCCTGCGAACAAAAAGGCAGCATAACAATTATATATAGATATTTATTTAGGTCTTAAAAAATACAAAATAATTCGAAACTAAGAACATATTATTTGAAACGAGTAAAATGTAAGAGAAGGAATCGCCCATTTCAGCACACAGACCAATTTCATCGAATAAGAGTCAACTGATGGTGGGGATCCCGAGCGTTTATTTTAATTTATAGTAACTACACTTGAGACTAAAACAGAACATTTCTTGTGGTTCTTTATCAACCAAAAATTCTAATTACTCATCTCCCCTTTTGGATAGCTGACACCGAACATCCTATGGGTGAAAGAAATGTCCATTTTGACACCACTTCGTAATAGGAAAAAAGTTACTGGTGAAATATGTGTAAACATATCAAATTTCATGATTTAACATATATTTCCACCTCGAACCTTTCAAGTTGCAACAGAAAAGAAAACTGGCGTTAAACCTACAGAGTACAAAATAAGGAAATACGATACTTTAAATGAAATATCAAATTCCTACCAATAATATTTCAGAAAACATAAAAAATTTTAGTAAGAAAAAAATATATATTTCTCAAAATCGATTCAGATTCTTTCCCGGGCAGGAATCCTGTTTGTCCGACCCTAGAGCCACCCCTGTCCTAACAATGGAATGTAAAAATGAAAATTATAACATAAACTACTTTTAGGTAATAGAAGTATAGTAATCGAATTAACAGGTAATAAGTAAGTTACTTATTTCGCATCTTACAAAAGATGGAGAATTCCCTACCTCAAAAATTTCCTTTCACTTTTGGGTATCCCTCCCATCTTAACACCTTATCTACCACATTATGATTTATTGCAGTTTTTCTTTTATGCAATCTTTTTTTTTTAATCACTACGTTGAAAATTAAGGGATATACATAAACAAAATACTGAACTTTGGGAAATTTAATCCGTTAGAGCTAATTAATTAATTAAAGATAATCAACTGTAAAACTAATTAAATACAATGTTCACTTAAAATAAATAGTCAAATCGTATTCTAAGTTCTTCATTAACATACAAAAAATAAATAAGACAATGACCTTTTGACATTAACTATTTTTTCGGAACAAAAATGACGATCTTCGCAATCCGCTGAAAACGCTGTCAGTTGAAAACGCGATTTTTGCTATAAAACTATTCGCTTTCCCCGCTAAAATGCTCATCATAGAAACCGTGCTGCCATATATCTTGGAAGAGTGGATTTAAAAGAATATACACTTTCTTAAGTATTGTCAGGGTGTTCGTAGAAATGATTATTCTATATAATTTTAAAGTGAGTGGTACTTATGTACCGTCGGTAGATAAAAGGTTAAAAAGGGGAGGGGTTTTTTTTTTTTAATGTTTAGGTCTAGACTTGTAGTCCTTTACGATGGGAAGCTCAGCAACCTCATCGGAACCTTTAATGTAGTTGGGAGGGGGGACTCTAGACCAAAACTTCTGGCGCCGTTTAAAAGACCACTGAGAAAGAGTTGACCCAAAAGGTAATTTGTGTGTATCAGGTTCCCCTCCCTTTCGGTGCCGCTTCTTCCACAATGGGTGATGAAGGTCACTTGAAAAAGGAATTCACAAAGATTTTTCATTGGTTCTCGATTTCAATTTTTAGGACAGATGAGAAAGAATTACTTTTATATATACGGGGTTTCCCGAAACTTAACGATAATCTTGCACGAGGTGAAAGGTGGGGTTATATCTGTTCTGTGAAAAATATAAAAAAATTACCTTCCACTTGTTTAAGGTATCCGACTACGTTCGGAACCGTGATTTTAAAAAAAAAAGCGTAAATGGATAATTTTCATGATATTTAGTGTCACTTAGATTAGAATGCATGTATAAAATTGTTTAAGGACATTTTGACAAAAAAAATTATTTAAATACAATATTTTGGCAAAAAATTAACTTAGAATAATCTTTTTCAAAATGTTCTCCTTTTATAAAAAATACTTCTAAAATAATAATATTTCGCGCGCGCTTACATAAAGTAAAGACTTCTCCAGAGAGTCTGAACTAAGATTTTTGAAAAATTCACATTATTTTCAGAGTTACCATCCATTGAAATAATGATCGGCGTTTTTCTTAAAATTGCTCCCCTCTGTTGTCGTAAAATATGGATAAACCCACTTCTAAGTTATATATTTCAAAAATTCTAGTTGAGCCTCTGTAGAGAAGTCTGAGCTATATACAGGCAAAATATTATTATAATAGAAGCATTTTTCACAAAAGGAGAATGTTTTGAAAACGGATCATTCTATGTTCATTTTTTGTCAAAATATAGCACTTAAATAATTTTTTATTGTAATACTATTCTTAAAACAATTTTATATACATTTTCTAATCTAAGTGACACTAAATATCATAAATGTTATCCATTTATATGCTTTTGCAAAATCACGGTTCCGAACGTAGTCGGATATCTTAAGTGAGGACGAGCACATTTTCAAAAATGTGGAAAATTGACACCCTCCGTCTCATTATTAGCTACTGTGACCACAAATTTCTCAACTTTGCGATGATTTTTTCACTAACATCACCTGACATAGCCATTCTATTAATAGCAGTCACAAGTCAAATAAAGAACTTTGCTTGTTTAGTTAAAATTAACGTAATTTGTGTGAGTCGGGGTTTGAGAAAAAAATGTCACCTAACGTTGATTTTCCATAAAAAAAAAAAACTATTACCCACAACCCCAGGCAAGTTTCTCAAAAGTTGGCTCATTCAGTAAAGATTCCAAAATGGTACAACACTTGTTCTTTTTTTTAGCATAACGATCATAGAGATTTTTTATTTGCAGAACATCTTCATTTTAAAAACTCCTCTGTTGATACCTTCCATCACATCATTGGGTATTGTGATCGAAAATTCCCCAATTTCGCTGTGATTTTTTCACCAACGTGATCATTCATAGCCGTGCTATTAATCACAGTCAGAAATGGAGGAAAAACCTTTACTGGTTAGTTAAAATTAATTTAGTTTAAGCCGATTTGAGAAAATGTCAACTAACTTTGAATTTTCATAAAAAGAAAAAATATTACATATTACTCTAAGCAAGCTATTTCAAAAAGATGACTCTTTTAGTGACGTTCCAAAATGGTACACCGCTTGATACATTTCTATTCATAATCACTGTCATTTTTTTTCGGTAATTTTTTTATATATATTTTTTACAGAACAGATATGACCCCACCTTTCACCTCTTGCCCGATTATCGTTAAATTTCGGGTATATAAACAAGTAATATATATATAAAAAATTTAAGTCAATTCCTACTTAGATCAACAAAGAAAAATTTTATTTTAGCTACTTTTTATTAAATAGTTACTACAATGGGCTTGATTCATGAAGTCACATGATAAAAACAAACACGTGTTTTCCATTGAATTCAAAACAAACATTAAACTAATTGTACTTGTTCTATTTGTAAAACTCAGATAAAATTTCAAATTTCATATTTGGGTAAAGTTGTTTAAATGTTAGAGTAAAAAGTTTCTTCAAAAAGAATTTTTTAAATTAAAAAAAAGTCGCATTTTATGCTTATACTTTTAAATAAAATGAATTTTGTATACATATGTACTTTTTAAGAGAAAGTTTCTGCAAAGAGCAAAACTTGGCAACGCCGGAGCGCGTGAACTGATTAGTTGGAAACACAAGACAGTTTTTATCGTGTGACTATGACGTCACATGAGTTTTTGAATTGATTGGCTAGAATCACTTCGTAATTATTATCATTTGACTATGACGTTACATGAATTAACCTCATTCTTATAAGAAACTGTATTCATGAAGAAACTGTATTAATATCAAGTGTCATCCACACTACAAGTTTTAAAAAATGTATTTGAACTTGAATGAATGAATAGAAAGTATTTTATTAACAATTGAAAATTTGAACAAGATATATATATATATATATATATATACAGGGAAAGAGTAAACTAATAGTAGGAATTGAAAAAAGAATGACTCAATTTGCGACATATTTCTTCTGGGAAAAAAATGTTTCGAATTTGGGATTTATTTGTCAACATTAAGCGAAAACATTTTTATTTATTTTGTGATAATTTATTAACACTAAATTTATTAGTGTTTGTTTTTATCTTTCCACAACAACGTACTTTGGTTATATGAAGCAATAAAGGAAACATTTCTACTTAATTCATATGACCAAAATGATGAAATAAGTAAACGGGCACTTACTTTTTATTCGCCTTTTGCTACTGTACAAAAAAATTCCACATGAATAATAAAAATTCATGATGATACTTTACGTAATCCTCTTCGCGGGGAAAATCATTACGTTTTCCATAAATATATATTCACATTATTATGAAATATAAACAAACTGTTTTTGTAAAGAAAAAACGCAAATCTCATAAACAATATTCAATGCGCATAGGCGTTTAGAACGAGTAACCATGGTTTCCTTTGATTGTAAAATGTGTTCGATAGCCAGTTTCTTGTCATCCCAAAAGTCCTTAAATTCACTGATATGATGGAAGACTTGCACAAGATCAAAAACCACTAGCTATCGATTACAAATCCATTTTTAAATCAGCTAGATTACTTTTTCGTTCAATAATGCAAATCAAACGTAAAAGAAAAGAGGTAATACACAATCATATAAATAGAAAAAAATATGAAAAATAAGTACTATATATTAACCTTTTATTCCGTGCGAGTTGGTTTGAAAAAGTGCAGTATTTGCCTGATTTATCATAAGTCAATGTAAAATGTCGATCACGAATATGGATAGTAAACATATATAAAAACTGAATTTTTTATTCCAATGTTTCTTCGTTGCAAAAAAAGAGTTTTACCCAGATTTTAATAAAAATGAGAATTCATTTTTTTAGATGTAAGGTGTTTTTGGGTTTCGGAACCGGATTTTAAAAAAAAAGCATAAAAAATAAAATATTTTTTTTTATATTTAGTTCGGTTGTTATTTAAAATTTTACAAATAAAAATGTTTTATATTATTACAAGAAAAAAATTATTTGAATGCAATTTTTTTTTTGGCAAAAAAATGAAGAATGACATATTTTCAAAACATTCTCCTTTTACGAAAAAGGCTACTATAATAATAATGTTTTGCTTATATGTATTTAAGAATTTTCCAGAGGGCCTGAACTAGGATTTTTGAAAAATTCACATTATTTTCAGAGTTATTTTCAATTAAAATAATTATTGGTTTTTTTTTTTAAATTTCTCCATTCTGAATGTGTTAAAATATGAATAAATCCACTTCTAAATAATACATCTCAAAAATCTTAGCCAACTCCGATATAGAAGTCCTAGCTTATAGGCAAAATATTATTGTAGAAGCATTTTTTCATAAAAGGAGAATGTTTTGAAAGTGTGTCATTCTTTCTTCATTTTTTGCCGAATAGTTTCTTGTAATACTACACTCTTAAAACAATTTTTTACTTGTATATTCTAATTCAACTGACACTAAATAGCAATATATACATCAGTCACTTTAAGTATTCCTTTTTTGTAAGAAGAGCTTACAATCGATACATGGGTCTTGAATTATGTGTGTGTGTGTAACGTAATTATTTTAATTACAATTCATAGTAATTTATGTTTTATTATGTAGTTGTGTGTGTTTGATTATTTTAAAAAATCAATTTTAATTCCAAAAATATACAAACTTTACATTAAGCTTTAAAATATTTGATTGAATTATATTGTTTTAACTTTAATGCATTTAACGTTGCTTATAAAAAATTTTTTAAAACAACTAATCCCTAAGTATTTTTTGTGTACAGTAAAGGAAACCCCGTAATAAAATGAAACAAAGGGTTTTGATATCCATTTCGTTCGGGAAACCCTGATTTTAAAAAACATGAAATGGGTAATATTTATGATATTTAATTAACTTAGATTAGAATACCTGTATAAAATTGTTTTAAGGACATTATGACAAAAAAATTTTTAATACAATATTTTTGGCAAAAAATTTATTAGAATAACCCTTTTTTCCAAATGTTCTCCTTTTTGTAAAAATGCTTCTATTGTATTAATATTTTGCCTGTATATAGCTCAGACCTCTGTAGAGGCCCCAACTAGAATTTTTGAAATGCATAATTCGAGTCGGTTAATCCATGTTTTACGAAAACAGAAGGATGAAATTTTAAGAAAAATACGCCATAATTATTTCAAATGGTTGTAACTCTGAAAAGTAATTTAAATTTTTTCAAAATCATAGTTGAGCCTCTGTCCAGAGGTCTGAGCTTAAACAAAATATTAATACAATAGAGCATTTCACAAAAAACGTTTGGAAAAGGGTTATTAAAAAGTAAACTTTTCCCAAAAATATTGTATTAATAATTTTTTTGCCCCAAATTCCTTAAACAGTTTTATACTTTATTCTAATCTAAGTGACACTAAATATCATGAAAATTACATTTATGCGCTTTAAAATCATGGTTCCGGAACGTAGTCGGATACCTTAAACGAGGTTATCTCATCATGTAAATATTGGGGTTAGGGGAAGATTGGTAGAAAATTGGTCAGGTATTTTACCATTAAATTTATTAATTATGTTTTTTATAAAAATAAAACAAAAATTTATTTCTTACTAATATAGAAATATAATAAACGAATATACATATAAAAATAAATAAAATTCTAAGTCTTGGTTTAATAGCATATTGCGTTCAATTTCGTCGTCAGTCCATATAGAAAGTCGTTTTTCCATTTCCTCTATTTTATTATTTCTAGAACGGGTAACTCTATTTGAGGAGCTTGTCGTAGTTGCAGTTGCCGATGACAGTATTTTTCTTTATTCTTAAGAATGGTCCTTATTGTTGAAGTTGCTAAATTCAATGCAGCACCAATTTGAGATTGACGTTCACCACTTTAATCTTCTAATCACTTGCATTTTAGTTTCAAGTGAAAATTCTTTTTCTAGTTGCTCTATTTTCATGTTTTTTATCATCACCCATGATAAAAACTAAAAATCATAATATTTGTCACAATAGCAATCGTTATATTACATAAATTTATACTTACAATAACGTCAACAAATGTTTGAAACGATAAAAATACGTTCGTATAACACCACAGGAAAGAATAAACACAGATAAACTGCTTCGAATATTGGGAAGCTTAATGCTGCATACAATTTCGGGGAATCCCACAATTAAAATAAAAGAGCTTTAAATCGAAACAGCGTTAAGCGGGGTCTTACTGTACTATATTTGAGAATGAAAAATGTTGAGTGGAAGTAGTTCACAAGGAATTTTAAATATTTTCATCTGAAAGAGAAATATTTAGAACTTATCAAGGAACATTTTGGTTTTAAATACTTTTTAATTACCAAATATAGTCATCCGGGAAAAAAAACCTCCAATCCCTTTTCCCTACGATTTCTACAATTTTCAAGAAAATGTTGGGAGGGTGGAATATCAAACACAGAGGTGGTTCATAGTCCCAGTTGGGTTGAAAATGTCTTTGAAATTAACTGAAAAATTTTTAAAAAATTTGGAAAGGTAATAACCTTTTTTTTTTTCAGTTTGATTGAAGTGGGGTTACCTCAGACAAAAAAACCCTCAAAATTTGAATCAAAATACGTTTGTGAATAATAGAAAAAATAATATATGATTCTTCTTAAGATGTAATTCAAAATATGATTCTGCTATGAACATAATAAAATAAATATCACTCAAAAACTAGCTAATGTGCCCCTATAATAACCTAATTTCATTAGCCTCTGTAAGAGCTAATTGTAATATACAGTGGGTGATCAGTTAACGAACAAATCGGTTAACGAACACTTTCACGACAGATTTTTGTGATCGGATAACGAACAGTTTCAAGAAAGAATTTTTGTGTTTGGACAACGAACACATATTCGGATAATGAACAAAACGAACGAATTCTAACGAACACTTCTCGGCTCTGAAAAAAAAATTAATATTAAACATTTGTTATCATTTTGCGTACAAAATAAGATCACTGAAAGGAGAAATGTTTAAAGCATGCTTAGTACTGATAATTACTAAATGAAACTTGAATTAACAATGAATTGAAAGATCATTCAATAATTATTATTATGACTAAAATTAATACACACTTGAATTTCAATATGAATATCAATATTTTCTGACAGCTGATAAGTTAAGGGAGAGTGGATTTGCTGACATGGAAAAAAAATTAAGCGAATTCTTAATTTTTACAAACAGGGCAGACTATAAAATATAAAGGTGCCGACGACGCGCTACCGTCGTAAAAATACGTGAAATATGAGAAACGGACTAAAAATCGTTTTTCATCTCTCCCTGAATTATGTTGCTTACCTATTAAACTTCAAAGTTATATTGAAAAAAAAAATCCAATAGAATATTCGTACACATTAGACCATCAGTTTCGGTTTCATTTTTTTTAGGGTCTCCAGAACGAATTAATCGATTTCACATAGAAGTAAGTCTATGGTGAATCGATGATCGGTTAACAAACATAGTCCTGGAACGGATTATTTTCGTTAACCGATCACCCACTGTAGATGACTATGTAAAAAGAAGTAGTAATTCAATAGCCCCATTAAGTAAAAACTGAGAGTTTAATAATTATTTTGATTTAAATGATTCAGGTTACTCACTTTTAATTTATACCTTACTTAATTGCTTGAACTTGTAATAAGTTCGTTAACAATAAAACTTAAGTTTGCACTTTCGCCTTTATTTATTATATTTTTAAATTTCGACTACATAAACGTACATTAAAAAATGTACTATTTGCTTAAAAATCCCATAATAAGCTTATTAGTAACACATTTTTGCCACTTTTCCATGTTTCTCGGAAAAGTTGGAAGTGGCACACATAATTATTTTTCTAACAAATAATGGCACTTTTTCCAAAAAAGGTTGACCACCCTTCATCTAACAGTTTTACTATGAAACTCCCCGCTTTGTTAAGTGCCGCATGTTTTGTTGTTGTTACCAACGCCACCTGATCGGTAAAGGCCAGATCAAAGCCCACGAAATTCCTCATGGCATGTTCAAGTGTTATGCGGATGAATGCTTACAACAGTGGGAAAGAACTAATCTCAAATTTTTCCCCACTATTCTGCCCCTGTTGGGAGTGGACACTCAGGGGCAACGTACTAACAATAAAGTATGGGATATCAAGCAAGCATTGACCGATAACACCCCCTGAAAAACAGTGTAATTGATAGAGTAGGTCAATGAAGGGTCAAAACGGGAGCTCTAGAGTTCAAAATCGTCTGTTGGACGCGTCTCTTGGAGATTGGATGCCACGGATGGTGTGTTCTATTCTAGCCACTCAGAAGACAGAATTCTGTTTGAAAAGAAAGGTTTGAAAAATGCATTAAATTACGAACTGAAACTTTTCATACACATTCACCAAAATCGCCAAATTTAGATTTTAGGCGCCAACTATGTTAATGGCCATGTCTGATGAAGGCTATCTATGGAACAGAGGTGGCTAACCTTTTTGGGAACAGTGTCATTACTTGATAATTATTCCCAATGACAGGAGATTGAGCTTCCCTGCGGGAAGCAGGTACTCCAACATCCATTCAACCTATTTGATAAAAAAAAAAAAGAAAAGAAAGAAAGAAACGATCCTTATAGTAGTCGCATATGATGTGTAACATTTGACATGTTGTCGTGGTAAATACGCAATGGTAACATATCCTGAAAAAAATGAATCGAGTATGATTGGAAATAATTTTCTATCGAATAACTATATCTTTAATGAAAATTTTATTTAATTAACACAAGGAGTAATGCAATTTTTTATCAAAAATAATTATTCTTGTTCAATTTAAGGAAGAGTGGAGGTAATAGACTTATGATAACTAAAATATGACACATATACTTGTGATTTCAAAGTATTTAAAAACCGTTGAAAAACAACATCAATAATAGTACCACTGTTAGTAGTCAGAACGTTTTGATTTGTGTTCACATCGTGCTGAGTTCATCATTCCAAAAAGCTATGGGTGGCTCAGCTTTTGGCAAACTAATGTTAAAGATAAAATCACCACTCAAAATCATGGGAAGCAAGTGATAGTTTTTTTTTTAAAGAGCAGTACCACCTTTGGTATATCCCTTTAAGACCCGAATTATTGTTATCTTTAAATATTAAATTCTTCTGGTTATTAATACTATATAGACCCCAATGACACTGGGAAAAATACTAAGAAATATGGGAATAGAACACGTGACAATTCATTTCACGTCAGCTTCTCTAACCACTAGGCGACGAGGGATCATGGGAAGATGTAAAGTAAGCTTTTAGGATGGGTAAAAAGAATGCGAGGGTAGCGAAGAGACAACACCACGCGCTCTCATTGGTCAAATCAAATAGCGCGCTTACGTCACTTCCTGTTACCCACATCCGTCCCTTTTCACGAAATCACTCCGACAAATATCCAGCAATCGAGAGGAAAGATGTTACACATCAAAAAATTATTGTGCTTGGCACTTCCAACTTTTCCAACAAACAAATATGGAAAAGTGGAAAAAATGTGTGTTACTTATATGCGTATTGTGGGATTTTTACGCAAATAGCCCATTTTTTAATGCATTTTTTTAATGTCGTTTTTTAAAAAATTAAAACGAAA